>JAQGAF010001333.1:0-32260 GCA_034687865.1 Kryphioiulus occultus | reverse complement strand
TAATGCTTGTGTTGGAGAATGTGTTGTGTAATGCACACTAATGTAAGCTTAGTTAGTGTGCATTGGATAATATGATTTGTAATACATAGTGTAATGAATTCTGTTTGCATCGAAGAATGCATTTTATAATGTATATTCCATGCATTGTGAAATGTCAAAAGTCTCACTATATTTCCTAATTTCAAGGTTTGAGAAAATCCCAATTCTGAATTTAAAAAAAAAAACATCTGAAATATTCTATAAATAAATAAGAACTGGCAATGAAATAGTTTAAAATTCAAAAATACATCAATTTCATTCCATTCAATGTAGCACAAACATTTTTAAGTATGTACTTTCAAATGCATGTACATTGTGAAATACACGATTCAATATATCTTATAATGCATTGTAAAATGCATTAGTGAAATTCATTTGTGTTAACAACACCAAGTGTATTTCGTGTTGCGATAAAAACTACCAATGCATGTGCAATATATTTTGCAATTCATAACGCATTTCAAATGCATTTCCTTTTCATGTGGATAGCAAGAATACAATCGTACACAATTAATCAATAACGTAAGATTACAAAATGATGGTATTTTTTGCAAACAAGTAGGTTGTGTAATATTAAATTAGTAGACGAGTTAGTTCAGCCTTGTTTAAGTTCATGTAAAGCAGTTAGACTAAAGTTCCTCATAAGTTTTTCTTAAATCTTCTTATGGTCATGTCATTTATTGTCAACACAAATGACCATATCCAGCAAACCAGCTTTAATGTAAAATAGCTTTTTTGTAAAATAACTTTTTGTGAAATTACTATATAAATATACTAATAGTACTAATATAAAAATTACTAATCGTGCACCAGTTTCACTACATAATTTCTGCACTTTTGCTGCACCATTGAGATTACACAGGGTCCAGTCGATTTTTGGCTGAAAATGTTGGGCTTGCCAAATGTTTGAGGTTCCCAGAAAATACGTCATCGAGTTTCCCCTAGTGTTTTTTTTGTATCAGAAGAATGCCAATCCTTAAAAAAACAGCTAAATGGTATGAGTGAGCTTTTGGTTTACCAGATGCATAATCAGTCCTGGCTGCACGTCAGGTTTTAAGTTTACGATATCGACGACTTCCGGTTATTTTCGTGACGTTAGTCACGCACTTCCCGGTAAGCTTTCCAGCCAATGACAAGCGCTGACGTCATCGATTCATTGATGGAAATTCGTTTTTTCGCCTCCTTATTTCTTAAGACGTAATTCTTGACGCCTTTTCTTATTTCTATTAGCTTTCGTCGTCACGATCGTCTTAAGACGCAAAAACAAATCAATTTCATCGAGTCCGGATCCGTATCCTACTCCTACTTACCGCTAGGGAAAACCCAAAAGTAAACCCACAATTAGCACACACACCCTGTACATGCACCCCTTATATGGACATGGTGACTACCAACCTGGAAAACTCAGTGAATTTTATAGAAAACTTGAAAAACTCTGGGAATTTTATTTTCAAACATGGAAACCTCAGGGATTTTTAGTTGAAACCTGGAAAACTCAGGGAATTTAATTTGAAACCTGGAAACCTCAGGGAATTTTATTTGAAACCTGGAATAGTCGGTTAAATTTGGATTGAAACCTGGAAATTTCCAGTATCAAAATTTTATTTGCATTTATCTTGTTCAACGAATCAGCATTAAGATGATTGGCCTGATATTCAATCCTAAAGCAACAATACTCTATTATTGATTTAGTTACAAAAACTTAACATTTATGTTAGTGTTTCCTTTGTTACTAATTTTTTTGAAAAACGTTTTCGAAAGATTTAAATCTGTTTTATCTGTTAATTCTTATTCAATTTTCGTCTTATGAATTTCCGTCAATGTTAATATTTGTTGGCTTTTGAAAATAGCCCAAGTTTCTTTCATTATTGTTATTTTTGAAAAGTACTTCAGTTAAAATACATATCAAAAATATTAAAATACACACCTAAAATCCATTCTTTTTGGCGTTTTTTCAATGAAATTTTCAAAATGGCATCAAATGCATTATTGGTGATCTATTAGAATACACTCAAAATTTCTTCATTATTATTTCTGGAAAAAAACCCGTTTCAAATGAAATATACCCTAATATCCAGTACTTTTGGTTAATGTAGTTTTTTGAAGAAATATGCGTACATTCCAACTTTGGGATTTGCCCTACACTGTACATATTTCGCTACATGTAAACTACTTAATATATTCCAAATAATTAATGTTGCTTTGGTAATGTTGGATTAAAACCTATAATTTCATATCTATATTTTAATTATTATTATTCATTAGTATTATTACTAAATATTATTTCAATGGAATCAGCCTCTGAATGTTGAACGTATTTAGTCATTAAAATATTGTTGAACCTGAAAAATCAATTAACCCTAGAACACCCTGAAAACTCAGTAAATTTATTTTTCAGAAATTATTAATCACCATGATGGCAATTAAGTTATGATGTTTATGATTTCGTATTGCCAAATTGCTCGTAATTACTTCTACAGGGTGTCCCCCACGCCATCTTTCCAAACTGGGCTAATAATGAGGCACCCTGTAATCGCAAATATGCGAAACACCTGTTCAATTGGCGAATAAACGCCTGAGCAGAAGGTGAAACCGCATTTCAATGCTACAGGGTCGTGAAGGACGTTTTGTTTTGCCTATTATTTTTTTCATGGCACGTTTAATTCGCCATTTTTATTTTTTACACGATTTTTTCTTCATCTTTTCGATGTTGCAACCGATGCAAGTAGCGATAATAATAGCATCATCGACATGGTCTTGGTACAGCTAATGCCAAAAACTAGTCGAATGGTGTCACGTTAAAAAAGACACGACTTTTGGTGAATTTTGGGTAGGAAAAATTAGCCAGTGGGTCATGTTAGATCGAGGTTACCGTGTTTTAAGTGTTGACTTTTTGTACGTTCTCAGATGATTTCTGTTAAGTTTTCGTTTGACTTTGTTAGTAAGACAATTCAAATGTAATAGTTGAGTCAACTTGCTCATTTTTAGGAATGCATTTGTGGCCCTTTAAAGCGCCCCCTAACTGCTGATTTGCCATTTGAAAAATCTGGGCAAATATTAGGATAATCTAAATGCAAATAGTCCTAGGCGTGGTTTTTGTACGAATATAATTGATATATTATGCAGTCTGCGATTGTTGAACAAATAGATTTTCATCAAAAGAGACAATTATTATCGCGTGAATTGATGGGGGACGAAATTGCCTTTAACGATATATGCCAAAAGTCGATCGATAGAGTGCGCTGCCTGGCCTCGAGGCCAGGGTCATCTAGCGACCGAATTTGGCAACTGGTTAAGTTTTATTTAAAGAGGAATTTTTGTTGGCTCGAGGTTGCGTCTTGATCTTGTGACTGGTGATTGCCATCTTGAGATCAGATGACTCTTGACCGCCATACTGAAAAGATTCTTGATATCCATCTTGAAATGACGAATCATGATCGCCATCTTGAAATGATCACTCTTGCTCGCCATCTTTAATTGATCACTCTTGATCACCATCTTGAAATGATTACGCTTGGTCGCCATCTTGAAGTGACACTTGATGACCATCTTGATGACACTTGATCGCCATCTTGAGATATCTTGATGCCCTTTGGTCGTCATCTTGAGATTACTCTTGATGGCTTTTGGTCGCCATCTTGAGATTACTCTTGATGGCTTTTGGTCGCCATCTTGAGATTACTCTTGACGGCCTTTGGTCGCCATCTTGAGATTACTCTTGACGGCTTTTGGTCGCCATCTTGAGATTACTCTTGACGGCTTTTGGTCGCCATCTTGAGATTACTCTTTGACGGCTTTTGGTCGCCATCTTGAGATTACTCTTGACAGCCTTTGGTGGCCATCTTGAGAGAATGTTGACGACCTTTGGTCGCCATCTTGAGATACTCTTGATGGCCTTTGGTCGCCATCATTTTTGATGGTCATCTTTTATCTTTCACTACGGTCATGTGTCGGTTTTGCTTCTGTACAAGCCTCAAAGACCTTTTTCATTTTTTTTGTAAATAAAGTAGTATTATTCAATTGAAATTTCAATTATTGTTAATATCTTGAGACCGCTCTTGATCGCCATCTTGATCACCAGGTTTAAAACCTGACCAACATATTTGTTGGTCTTCACTCCCCGTCTTCAATGTCTCGTTCGGAATGCTGAAGTGCCATCTTGTGCTTGCAAACACTTCTTACACAGTTGTAATCATCCAATAAACAGTGTCATCATCTTTAGTTTTTTGTCCAATTTCTGCAGATCCCACCGGAGTGGACGACTTGAAGAGCCGGCTTCTGGGCACCGAGGATGGCAAGATGGACACGGACTCCGACGACTTCGATGTCATCAAGCGTGCCAAGTGCAGCGACCGGAAGAGCCAGGAGCAGGAAGAGGAAGAGGAGGCCGAGGAGGAGGAGGAAGAGGAGGAGCTGTTCTTCCAGCCTCCCAGGAGGATCTCCATGCTGTGGAACTCAAAGCTGCGCTGGAAGGAAGAGCGCAAGAAGGTGCTCAAGATCTCCATCAGCAAGCTGCGGAGGATCGAGGACCCCGAACTCTTCCTGTGCCGGTCGGTGTTGGTCAACAACACGGTCCGAAGGCTGCACCTGGAGATCCGGGAGGAGAAGATGGCCCGCTACCCAGAAGTCCACAGACCGGTGCCCATCGGGTTGCTGGTAGGTGGCGCTTGCCAAACCGGAAGTGGCTGCCTACCGGAAGCTGCCTTTCCCTGCCGGAAACGACCCTCTCCCTCCTCTTCCCCTTGCTTTTCCTCCTCTTCCTCCAACACCTTCTCCTCCTCCTCCTCCTCCTCCAATACTGGCTCTTCTCCCAACACCTCCTCCTCCTCCCCCAACATCACCTCTTCCTCCTCCAACACCTTCCCTTCCTCCAACATTACCTCTTCCTCCAATTCCTCCCTCAACTCCTGCAACTCCCCCAACAGCTCCTCCAACAGCAATTCCCTATTGGACTACAAGGAAACCGCCACCTCGGTGCTGCAGTCGTCTTGCTACAACAGCAACAAGGAAAACCTGGCGCGTGAGGATGCTGATGAGGCGCCCCCTGGCGCCAAGAGGCTGCGAAGCAGCACTGACCACTACGGCAGTGGTGCGGTGGCAACCGGAAACGGATGTTGCACCACCAACGAGAGAAACAGTAAAGCCAAATGTGATCAAAAAGCGCCCTCTGGTGACAGGGACAGGGAGGACAAGACGCTGATGGACAGTGTGACGTCGCAACAGCAGGCCAAAGAACGCAGCAGGAGCCACCTGGTGTCGGAGTACGAGAAACAATACTCGCAGTACTCGTGTGGTCAGTTGTCCATCTTCGGGGAATTGCAGTCCGTCGTGTTTCACAGTCTGATAGCCTCGCTGGAGTCCTAGTGACGTCATAATTTCGTTTTCTTATGTTTTAAGTTTGACGTTTTCTTCAATCAAACGCTGCATTTCGTTGGACTTGATAACGAGAAGAATGAGAAGAGGAATAAGAACAATCAATACAGTTCGTCTCATTAGCATATTGATAAGAAAACTTGACTGACGGACAAAGAAAACGTGAAAAAACCCGAATTCATAGTTACTATTATCGCCGTAAGAGTTATATTATGATTATTATTATTATTATTATTACCATTATTGAGTATCATCAGTGATATGTTTTTGGGGCATCTGAGAATGGTAGCTCGTTTTGGCCACCAAGTAAACCCACGCACCGGCTAGCTAACGGCCCATTAAATTTAATCGACGGTTTTCTCGGATTGCGAATCTTGCGTCCAGTTAAAACATAATTGCTAGGTTAACGATTAGCTGATAACACTTGATTGTGTGTTAGAACGCAGTCAAGATTAATTGTGGAGTAATGCCCGTTTTGGCACAATTAGCGATTAAGCGTCGAACCAAATTTAATTAACAGTTTAAGAAGTTTGCAGGTAGTTTTAATTTTTGATTACAACTACTATATTCACTTTAATTACACAAATTACCCATTGAGGAGAAAACTTCAGATTTTAATTGCCGATATGAAACAAAAGCTTCAGTAGTTTAATTGTCAATTACAACTACGCCGTTAACTTTAATTACCCATTATTAAGAAAACTGATGATTTTAATTACCGTTAAGAACAATTTTCGGGTAGTTTAATCACCGAATACAACTACTTTGATTACTTTAATCATCCATCAAGAAAACCGGTACATTGCAGATTTTAATTGGCGATTAAGAACTGCAGACGATTACTAACTGATCTACCAGTTTAATTACCGATTAAGCTTAAACCCTAATTCAGTTGCAGATTTTAATTGACGATTAAGGAGAAAACCTAGTTGAATAACTGATTTAAATTTGGTATTATGGAGAAAGCCTAGTTCAAAATAACAGATTTTAATGACGATTATGGAGAAAATGTAATTCTGTAACATGTTTTAACTGACGATTAAGGAAAAAACCTAATTCAATAACAGATTTTGAATTGACGATCAAAGAGAAAACTTAAGTTCAATTAAGCACATGATTAAGCACATGAGGGGCCTAGTTATAATTAACTAATCTACATATTTTAATTACCGATTAAAAATGTAAGAACAGTTCAATAATAGACTTTAATTGACGATTAAGAACCCTGCCTGATCCAGATGCGGTTTACAAAGCTAACTTTAAACTGGGTTTAGATGCTGCTGGCAGGTCAAGCCTTAATCGCCGATTAAGCTCTGGTATGGTTTAATCGTCCAAAAGAACTAATCGCCAATTAACTATACAGATTGTTTCGATTTAATAAATTTTTCGTCAGAAATTAGTCTACAAAATGACCAGTTGCTGCGATCGGGCTGAATCGTCGATTAAATTTATTGACGCATGGTGCGACTGGGTTCTAACATTGATTAAGTATGACGTTATTGTTTATTTTTATATGCCGTACACCACACGCAAATATGCCATTTTGCCATCCAGGTGCCATCGCAGCATAAACAGAATCAAAATGAAAACATTGTTAACGTGTCCGAATTTCATACTTGTCGTTAAGGCACACAAATCGACGATAAACCACGCTCCGTTAAACTTGATCGGAGATTATCCATCGTCATTATCAGTGTCAATGAAATTGGTTAGCCAATAAAATTAAATCTGCTCGGAAAACAATTATTTGGACAAACCAATAGGTTCGTCCAGATTTAATCACTGGTTAAATTTAACGGAGCATGGTGAAACCGCACGAAAATTAGCATGAAAACTGAAATAAGATTGGGACTTAACACTGCTGCGTATGTTTATTGTTGACAGTCGATTAGTCGATTTTTCACGAATCGAACTGAAATCACCATCCTCGATTTAATCTAATCGACTGTTAAAATGTATTTAATTATTTATAATTATTATTTGTTCTCCAAACGCAATCAAGATGGCCGCTGCTCGTATTTATTATTTTCTTGTTGGTCGAATGAACGACCAATATTTATTTATCGCTATTTCCAATCAGTTCCCATCATGTATGAAATCGGTCGAAATTTCGACAAAATTTTTTTAATTTGGACAAATTGCACCTTGCAGTTAGCTTAAACGGCGTTTAAACCTGATTTAACTCTCCAGTCGATTGGTCGTGTGCACCATGTGGTGTTATTGTATCGATTTAAGACAGTTTTGATATCGATTACAGTAATGAATTTAAGGCTCGTTAAATTTATCGATTAATTAGTAACTGTTTGTTGAATTCGATTAAAACCAATTAACTTCAACCAAAGCCAATTAATTTTAAGGAAAATGTAACGAATTCAAATTTTCTGGTTGAGCAACGTATTTCCAAAAACGTTCTTGTTGAAAAATTTGAAGAAACTGTAAAAAAAATCTTATAGAAAAATATAAATTTCTAAATAAATCCTTGTAGAAAAATATCAATTTGTAAAAAAAACATTCTTGTACAAAACTAAAACTTATAAAAAAAATTTTGGTAGGAAAATACAAATTTATAGCAAACAAATCTTGTCGAAAAATATAAATTTGTGAAAAAATTTCTTGTCGAAAAATGTAAATTTATAAAAACTTTCTTGTAGAAAAATATAAATCTGTAAAAAACAAACAGTTGTATTTACACGTAATTTAATTTAACTGTTTGTTAATGAACCGAATTAATTTGCTTCATTAAACCGAACTTAATGGCTCGTTAAGGTTATTGATAAAAAATAAATCGAGTTAAATAAAATGTAGGTTCAATCGACCCCTGACCTTTTACCAAAATGGCGCATACGGTCCAATTAACGACATAGGCTAATCGCCGATTAACCCAATTTCAAGTGTGTGAAAGCCGATCAAAGTTATCGTGTTGAACCAACCTGCCATTAATTGTAATACCGACTACTTCAGACCAACCTTTTATTATTTACGTATAGTATTTTATATAAACCCCATTATATAAACTCGCTTTTATTTAATTGATACTTAAGGCTAACGAGCGATTGAACGCGGTTATGTACTCTATAGCCAAGTTTCTTAAAACAATGAAAAAGTGATATAATTCTTTTGTTTGTATGTATGAATCATCGTTAAGTGGAGGGGACCAGTAGCGCCCTCTGCAGTAGAGGGCGCTACTGGCCCTCTTGACCGTGTTATGAGGGCAACTGTAAGTTATTATCATTGCCTTTTTGTCCTCCACCCAGGACCAGTTTATGTATAAAAAGCGTCATCGTCGACTTAATGCCGCCATCTTTATTTTTCTTTTTTTTATTTTATCGCTATGAGAAAGAAAAAAGGAAATAAACCGGTTACCAAAATGGAAATTGGACGCTCTGTGACTGTATTTTCTTTAATTTGTAATAAAAACCGCTGCTGCGAGGCAACGTTTTCACATAATCGTCATCGTAATTCATTTTTTTCGAGAAACGCTAACAGGTGGCGCTGCGTGCATGCACCTCGGCTATGAAAAGTTCAATTGCTAAGTTCTGCGGACACCCTGTATTTGATTTTTCATTAATGGGAACATTTGGTATCATCACTGGGAAATTACGTTTCGAATGAATGAGAAAAACTATTTTTTTTTGAAACAGTTAAGTTGAACAAATTTAAAAATTTTCGTTGCGAAGTCTTGCAGACACCCTGTATTTTATTAATTTTATTTAGATTAATAGGAGCATTTTATATTATTATTGTGAAATTATTGTTTTTAAACTGGGAAAACTATTTTTTAAAACTGTTTAGCGTAACAAATATGAAAAGTTTCACTGCAAATGCCTTCAGTAACTCTGTATTTGATTATTTTTATAGATCAATTGGAATATTTGATTAATTTTTTTAGATTAATGGGAATATCAGCACTAGGAAATTGAACTTTTTTGAATGAGAGGGAAAGCGATTACATTTTTAGATCAATTGGAACATTGAATCATTTTTTAGATTAATGGAAATATCATCAATAAGAAATTATACATTTTTGAATGAGAGGGGAAGCTATTTTTACCAAACAGTTTAAAAATACTTTAACAAATATAAAAAGTTCCATTGCTCATCCCTGCAGACACCCTGTATTTGATTTTTTTTTAGATTAACGAGAGCATTTTTTAAGACCCTATAAGAAATTATACCTTTTCGAATAAGGATGTTTTAAAAAATTGTTTTTCTGTCATGTTTAACACAAAATGGATAACTTATTTCCAAAAATAAAAAGTAAAAAATTAATTTCACTATTTTTTTTTTATTTTCATAAATGAAGGATGTAAAAAGTTAATTGGAGCACCTGAATTTTTTTTAAAAAATGAGTGAATTTGAATTCAGCTTGTGTGTGACGTCACGTGTGAGTGGGTGTTCTAATTGCCAAATTTTTAACCTCACAAAAATGCAACTTGACGAGTTAGGCAGTGATCGTGTCTCTGAAAGTTGACGACAGGATTAAGTGACCAGAAAACTTAAAAATAGGAAATTAGGCAAAAAATATTTCACTAAGAAGCCCAAATATTTGGCACACATTCCGCTTCCGGTTTAGAAAAAAAATACTCCCAATTCATTGGCTTACACGAAAGCTGAATTACTGATTTTCAGCTAAGTTAGTTAAAAAACTAAGCTAGAAAACCACCAATTTTTTTACTTGTAGCACTTCAGCAATGGTTCAAAATGGTTTGTCCCAAATGTTTGGTTTCAAACAGTTGTGCTTTGAACAGCTGTTTAAGGCAGTTTTGACGTCATATGAATACACTACTAACTAAACAAAGCTGTGGGTACGATAGCAGTACAACTGAATGAAAAATTTCGCAGAAATTTCGCCAGCCTCATATATTTGTTGCTTATAAGCAAACCATAACCAATCGTTTTAGTTTTACTTGTTCGATACATTTTTGTAAAGAATCAAAAAATTATTGTAGCCTACTGTATCTTATAACCAGTGCAATTTAGTTTTAATTTATTTTCTGTGCTTACAATAGGATAGTAGGGTAATGAGTTTTCGTACAAAATATAAAAATACAAAATTGAAAAAAGTGAAAAAAATTGGGTTTTTTAAAAAATTTTGCTAACTCGTTTTCAAAATTTATTTTACCAGTAAGCTAAATGTTTCAAGCTGAGCTTTTTATATGCTGACAGTATATGTTATATACTGAGTCGTTATACATTTTTTTCTACAAACCTGTTTTTGTCAGATAATTTCTCAATACACTGTAATTGGAGTGCGAAATTATTTTAATTCGATTGTTTTTTGACATAGTCTGCTAACTTGTTTTCATCAATATGGTTTTTTCTCTCAAAATTTGTCGATTTTACCAGAAAGCTAATTGCCAAAATCGACAAATTTTGAAAAAAAACATGGTTTTAAAAACAACATAGCAGAATATGTCAAACAACGATACTTTTCTCATTTCAAATCTTGGGAAATTGACCCACAAAAACAGGCAAACAATTTACGGTTTTTAAAACAATAATGCTCAGTAACAGGCAATAGGTTAAACTATTAATCAAAAATAATGTTGGCTAACATTATATCAAAAAGTTAAAAATTATTGCTTATTTTGTATGGCAATTTCCCAAGATTTCATGTCTAAAAAATAATGTTTCAACATACAGTATTTGGCAAGAATTGGTCAATTTCGTCATAAATTTCTGTAAAATTGTCGGTTTCCATCTGGAAACTACCCCAAGCAATCACTATGCTTTTTTTTTTAAATTTGTCGATTTTACTAAAAAGCTAATTGGCAAAATCGACGAATTTTGAAAAACACATGGTTTTGTAACAAACATAGCAGAATATGTCAAATAACGATACTTTTCTCACTCCAAATCTTGGGAAATTAAGACACAAAAACAGCCACACATTTGAGGTATTTTTTTAAAAATGTATAAATCCCAGAAACAGGTAATAGGTAAAACTATTAATCAAAAATCGTTTTAGCTAAACTGGCTCGTACAACTTCCATACAATTTGTTCAAAAATCTCAAAATTCCTGCCCATTTAGTATGGTAATTTCTCAATATTTCGCGTCAATATGCGAAAAATTAATCAGTTTCGTCATAAATTTCTGCAAAACCTTCTATTTTAGCTAGCTGACTCGTACATCTTTTATACAATTTTCTTCAAAAAGCTCGAAATTCCTGCTCGTTTAGCATGGTAATTTCCCAATATTTCGCGTCAAAACTCATTTTTCAACACGTGGTATTTTGCGAAAAATCGGTCAATTTCATCCTTAATTTCTGTAAATTTTTCGGACGTCCTTCGTGGACTCGAATTGGTCAACGATTTGGGGTGTCAGCTTGCGGAAAACACGAGTAGGAATTTGTCGTTGAACAAACACTGAGAGGTCAGCCATTAAACTGTTGTTGGGAACAAAAAAAAAAAAAAAAAAAAAGATATAAAAAAGCTCATGCACGGTTGGCCTAGCGATTGTAATTCAAGCTTAGCGATTGTTGGTGCGAGATTTATGCGTAGGAATGCGGTCAGCTTTGTTCCTATTCCGCATTACAATTATAGCTTAACCTACATGTATTTCAATTATATTTATCTTAGCCAGGCAGACATTGGCATTATAAGCTACTTATACTTATGTCCATATTGCGCCCAGCGTTATTTATGTTGAATCAAACTTGAACTTAATAAAAATAGCTCATCGAAGCTCCATTGAGAGCTTTGATCGATTTAATTTCTCCTCATTTTTGTAATTCTTCTCATTGATTTTCTAGTTGAGAAGGTGCATTAAACGCAGCTTAAATTCATTAGGAGACAATGACCTCTACTCTGTGCGTAACGGGTGTTTGATAGGACAATTTGGAAATCGAGGGGTTGATAAGGTAACGTTTTCTAAAGTGGATGTAAACCCCGTATCGATTGGAAAACATTGAAAGTGGATATACGACAGAAATATGAAAAGGAAAAACAATGCGATAGAAACACCATGAATAGATGCATTTTTCTGAAAATCGTTTCTTGTTATAAACCATGGTGAATCCCAACCAGTTCAACATGAAAATCTGGAAATTTCAGGGAATTTCATTTGAAACTTGGAATTTGTCAGTATCAACATTCATACATAGTTTTTGCCAATGATTTTTTTTAAAATTGATTTCGTCGTTGAAACATGGAATTTGTCAGTATTAACATTCATGCATCATTTTTGCCAATATTTGTAAAAAATCTGACTTCGTCGTTCTCTGACGAATATTAAAATTACCAAATATTGTCATGTTGAAATGTGAGCTGAAATCCACCACTGCTTTAGTTTAAAAAAGCTTTCAGTCGTTATTATGCCAAATTCACAATAATCCATGGGATACCTTTTTTTTTTTTTTTTTTTTTTTTTTTTTTTTTTTAAAAACAGCACGTTTTTTTCTACGTTATTTACATTTCTAAAAACATTCTCAGGAAATTGCACATTTAATCAGTCCTTGTTGGCAGCTATTTTAAAACGTTTCGACTAAAACGTTAAATAATTTTTAAGAATTTTTTATTTCAGTTTAGTTTTCAGAAAACTTTCAATCGTGTTTAATCCTAATGAAGATTTTTACAAATTCACTTAAATCCATGGGATCCTCATTTTTGACAAAATCATGTTTTTCCTTCGTTATTAACACTTCTAAAAATATTCTCAGAAAAGCGTATAAATCATTCCATTCTAGAAGCTATTTTTGAAAGTTTAACCTACTGCATTCCCTTTAAAAACTAATACTGTTCAAAGCAATTTTTTGCAGAATGTGCAGAAATGCGCGATCTAGTTTTCTAAAAATTCTGCCTTCCTGCAATCATTCAGATACACGTAAAACTAAGAAAACTGCGCTGAAAATTAATTAAAATATGTTCACTTTAATTATTAATTTGCCTAAACGTTGTTTTACAAAATTGAAAATGAAAAACCACTTTCGAAAATTTTTGCCTGACGCTTTTCTGTTACTGCTAAGATTTTGCGAAAGTTGGGATAAGTTCTCAGAATCCTTCAATTGTTAACAAGTAACAAAACCAAATAACATAAAAATCAAATGGACCTAGAGGTTGTAAAAATGAGAATAGCCAACAAATTCAATTCCTCAATCTCTTAATGTGTCTGCTATGTCGCCCACCCCTGTTTGTAATGTTTTGGCAAAACTTACTTTGAAAATTTCGATATCATTACTTGGAAACGTTCGTAAATAGTAGCAAAATAGTGCCCGAAATCAGCTGGCTTTCTGCTCTTGATGGTCGACTTAATGCATTTGGGGAATGGCTATTTGTAAGATTTACGAAAATGTGCAGAACTTGAAGAATATTTGTAGGCGTTGTTCGCTCGTTTTTCTGAACTATTAATTTCCGAATTTATTAACTGGGTGGAAATAGCGTCGTTCTGGCTCTTTTCCGCTATGTTTGGCAAAATAAAAAAGAGCCAAAGTCGAAACTGGAACAAAATCTAAACGAAAAACATACGGAAGCTCGCCTTCCAGTGTGTATAAATAAATTAGTTACACTCAATATAATCTCTGGTTCTTGTATAACGTAATAGGCCACGTAGTAAATTAACAAAGGGGTAAACAGCGATTTAGTGAAAAGTTTTGACCACTGTGGGTTGTTATTAGTTGTAAAAAGTTGTGGGAACCAATAAAACATATAAAAAATTATTTAATATCAGGTTATGGATGTTTATTAGATCTAACACCGGTCCCACAACAGGAATGGCACTTGGTATAAGTTTAGATTTGATATTAGTTTATACAGGTTCTGCTGACTAACTCGGAGAAATGCTTTCTCAACTTCACGTCTAATCTTATGAACAAATTTATTAGATTAGAGGTGAAATGGATTTCTCTGAGCTAGTCAGCAGAACCTGTCTAAACAAATGATGTGTAAACTGATATCATCTCTAAACTAATCCATGTACTAAGTGCCTGTTCTGATGTGGGCTCGTGTTAGATCTAACAAAACTCCATAACCTAATATTAAATAATTTTTTATTGGTTTTTACTGGTCCCACAATAATTTTTGTCTCATTTTTAAACAAGTTATATAACTTTGTAATATAAGACATTTAGTTATATAGTGTAACTGTACCATAATTCATTAGATTAGACATGAAATGGATAAAGCATTTCTCTGAGCTAGTCAGCAGAACCAGTCTAAACAAATGCTTTATAAACTAATATCATCTTTAAACTAATACCAAGTGCAAGTCCTGATTTGGTACTGCTGCTAGATCTAATAAACATCCATAACCTTATATTATATATTTTTTTTTGGCGTTTATTGGTCCCACAAGAACATTTTTCTCCCATTTTTAAACAAGTTATATAATTTTTAATATAACAACTTTGTATATATATATATGTTTAGGGAAGTTGAAAATATTATTTGACTGGGAACCGTGTAGTGTATCTAGTGTTTAAATTGGGTGATAAATTATCAGCAATTGTTAAATGCAGTGATTTTTTTCCAAAAACCTGGACAAATAGGGAAATGTCAGGGAAGTTGAAAATGTTATTTGAGTGCATACCTGGTATAATGTATCTAATGTTTTTGGTTTTCTTTCCCATGGGGCATACTTCACCGCAACATCTCTTAGTGCTTCAAAAAACTATTTGCAACACTATCACTTCAGCAAACATATTGTTACACTTAGTGTGACTTACGGTATGATCCCATTTCAGGTATACGGCATCGTGCAGGTAGTTGATAAAGTGGGTGAATTCAGCGCAGCCCCCACGACCAACTTATGAATTTGCGGTGGTGTTTTATAGGCTGTAATCGTGATGGAAGCACTTCCGTCACCAGCCTGCATAATGGGCTCGCATCAATCAAGGCATAAATTCAACATCCTCATCATTTTTAGGGCCTCAATAAATCCGTGCCAAACACGAGTGGTGCTCGTTTTGGGGGGCCCCGCGTTTTGCTGTCTTTTAAAAGCGAACTTAACAAAAGATTAAACATTTTTTATCCCTTTCTTCATCTCCTGCAACGCCGTTTTATCGATTAAAAATCCAGCTGTTTAGCATAAATTTCCCAGCGCCCTGGCTTTTTACGCGTGAAAATAATGCAGACGGCGCTGCTAATCTGCCAAGTTTATCGCGCTCGGATTATTGATTTTTACGTCGACGTTGGAGCCGCTCGTCCTCTTTGCTGCAACAACTGCCTTTTTCTGAAACCCAAATTGTATATCGTATTAATATTAGCAGCATTTAATATGCCAATTGCAATTAAGAGCCATGCCAAGGGCCCTGCAGGGGGCCCCATTTGGTCTCTTCTGGACAATTTTTTTTAGCGATTTTTGACAGGCAACTGATTTGTTTCGATCCGTGTACAGTATAGCGACTGGGACAACATTCGCAGAGAAAACGATACTGCGCTTTTGATTTGATTGACTAGTTGAGGGCGATATCGACGAGCTTTATGAGAAAACAGCTTGACTTACTTGTGTACGGTGTGATGTAGTTCACTCGCTCGATGTTGTTGGTTTCCAGAGGGAAGGAAACCGAATCCTGTTTCGTCTTTCTACGGCTGACAGTTTAAACGCATTTAACGCAACGATGCCAATTTTTAAAACTATTAATTTACGTTTGAATTTGAGAAAATTAGAAAAATTTGGCAAAAATGCAAATGGCGACCGCTATCGTTCGAATTCATCGTAGATTATAGTACGGTCGCGTTCCATGGTTGCCACGGTTACCGTTCTATAACGCCTTGCACGCGCAGCCAGCGCGTGAGATGACGCGCATGCAGCGAAAATCACGTGACAGAATGGAAACTAATGGAAAACAGCATGCATGGAAACGAAGGCATTTTTCTTTAGTTGAAAAATGTTTGTGCATGTTCAGCATGGAGATGCATGCATTTTTCTTTAATTGAATATGTTCGGCAATGACATTGAATGAATTTTCATTATTAGAAAAAGGTTGAGATTCGTTCAGCATGGAGGAGAATGCATTTTTTATTTAGTTAAAACTGTTCAGTAACTACACGTACTGAATGCAATTTTTTAGTTTGAAAACGTTTAGCAAGGTAGCGAATGCATTTTTCTTTAGTTGAAAAAATGTTTATGTATTATCAGCAAGGAGATGAATGCATTTTTCTTTAGTTGAAAATGTTTAGCAATGACATTGACTGCATTTTTCATTATTAGAAAAAGGTTGAGATTCGTTTAGCATGGAAGAGAATGCATTTTTCTTTAGTTGAAAATGTTCAGCAATCTTATTGAATGTATTTTTCATTATTAGAAATAGGTTGAGAAGATTCGTTCAGCATGGAGGTTAATGCATTTTTCTTTATTTAAAAAAAAATTAGAAACGTTCAGCTTGGAGTCGAATGCATCTTTATTTAATTGAAATTGTTTAACAACAATTGTCATGGAAGAGAATGCATTTTTATTTAATTAAAAATGTTCATTAATGACACGTACTGAATGCATTTTTTTAGTCTGAAAACTTTTAGCAAGGCAGCGAATGCATTTTTCTTTAGTTGAAAAATGTGCATAAATGTTCAGCATGGAGGTGAATGCATTTTTTAAATTGAAAATGTTCAGCAATGACATTGAATGCATTTTTCATTATTAGAAAAAGGTTTAGATTCGTTTAGCATGAAGGTGAATGCATTTTTCTTGATTTTAAAATGTTCGGTAATGATTTTTAGCAAGGCAGCAATTATATTTTTCTTTAGTGAAAACATTTAGAAAAAGCTTATTTAGTTGAAATTGCTGAACAACGTTTTGCATGGAGGGAAATGCATTTTTCTTTAGTTGAAAATATTCACTAGTGAAGCTGAATGCAATTTCCTTTATTTGAAGACATTTAGCATGTTGTTCGATGCATTTTTCTTTAGTTGAAAAATGTTTATCGGTGAAGCAAATGCTTGTATCTTTAGTTGAACAGTTGAAAACATGTAACATGGCGAGAAATGAATTTTTCTTTAGCTGGAAATGTGTAAAATGACGGCGAATGCATTTTTCTTTAGTTGAAAAATCCTTGCCATTGTTACGAACGCATTTGTTCTTATATACACCTGTAGTTGAAAAAGGGCAGCATGGAGGATAATGCATTTTTCTTTAGTTGAAAACGTGCAGCATCGGGGCAAATGCATTTTTCTTTAATTAAAAACTTTTACAGATGAATAATAATGAATGTTGAAACATCGTTCAACATGTGGGCCAGTGCATTTTTCTTTAGTTGAAAGCTGTCGAGGGGTCCAAAGTTTCCACAACAAAATGACGTCGAAAGTAGCTACTATATTGCAAAAGCTGGATGGAAACGATATCACCTGTTTAAAAATTGACCAGATGGGTCTGTCGTTGGACTTGACGCACGACACGTATCCAGCGCCCCCTGTGTATCAGGGCCCGAGTATTTCGCTGGGATTTCCAATGAGAACGAACAGCTGCGAATCGCTGCGCTGGATGGCAATCGATAGCTAAGATACCTTATCTTTTGGCTCTCTTTTCAGTCGTCGTGTGTGAAGAGATGAAGGAAAAAAAAACAGAAGAAGAAAAGTGCGAAAAATGCACACGTACGCCATTGCAAGTCGATGAGAATTGGATCAGTGAGATAACGAGGTGGCGCTGCTGACTGGCTGCCATAATGTGGTGACGAATAGAAAAGATGTCACACACTTTGCTCCCTATCAGCTGACACGGATCTCACGACAAGCGGAGATAGCGCCCCCTGTGACTGCTCAAAAATCACCGTGCCAATGGAGGTCACTGTGGTCAGAAATGGGAATTCCTGCAGTGTAGTCTGGTAAAATTACAATACACACACTTCGTGACTTCATATCGTCAGGGAAAGTCAGGGAAATTAAATGTGGTCAGGGAAAGTTAGGGAAATGTTGACATTTCGACCATTAAGTCAGGGAAAGTCAGGTGGAAATCAGGGAAATTCATAATGTCTGGAAATTTATCGTGGCACAACTATTTTGATTGAAATAAATATCTCATGAAAAGCATAAGAAAAGCTGTATTTGTAATCGACTTTTTCTAAAAATTTCGCCTACGGCGTTTTCGTTATCATTTCTTATCATTATCGTTCATTTTTCTTATGATAAATTCACCTAAAATGCATTATTTTTGTTTAAAAATTTTGCCTACGGCGTTTCCGTCATTATTGAAGAATTTTTTAATATTTCAAAGAAGTCCTCAAAAATGCAGTGCATGAGATCTAGTGGTTTGAACCGCTCGTGTTCGCGTCGTTTTTAATATTAATACTCCAATATTTCTTGTAATTTTTAATGTTATCATTTCTTCTTACAAAATTGTGGACCGATTTCTATTGTTGTAACTACTGTATGTCGAAAATTAATTCTGAAAATAAGCTGTTTGATCCAATTTCTAAAATTTATTTGTCGAAATATGTCGAAAATTAATTCTGAAAATAAGCTGTTTGATCCAATTTCTAAAATGTATTTGTCGAAATATGCCGAAAATTAATTCTGAAAATAAGCTGTTTGATCCAATTTCTAAAATTTATTTGTCGAAATATGTCGAAAATAAGGTGTTTTGTCCAATTTGTAAAATGTAACTGTATATGGTAAATGAATGCTGAAAACAAGCTGTTTTATCCAATTTGTGCAATTTATTTGTCGAAATATGTCGAAACTTGTCGAAAATAAGGTATTTTATCTAATTTGTAAAATTTGCTTATCGAAATATATCGAACATTAATGCT
Organism: Kryphioiulus occultus; assembly: GCA_034687865.1. Lineage (NCBI taxonomy): Eukaryota > Metazoa > Arthropoda > Diplopoda > Julida > Julidae > Kryphioiulus > Kryphioiulus occultus. Next base: position 13,171 of record JAQGAF010001333.1, on the reverse strand, counting down.
GAAAATAAGATTTCATCCAATTTGTAACGTTTTTTAAACCAATTTTTATTATCGAAATATGTCGAAAGCTAATGCTGAAACTAAGCTATTTTATCTAGTTTGTAAAATTTTATTTCCCAATTCCTCTTAAATTCGTTTTTAACTCACCAGTAAGTCATTCTGAATTATTTGTACATTAACCAACTTTAATTGTCGAAATATGTTGAAAATTAATGCTTTTTACATTAACCAATTTACCAATTAACCATTAACCAAATATGTCTAAAAATAATGCTGAAAATAAAATGTCCTGGATGCTGACATGTATGTTTGAGTGAACCAAGTACCTCAATAGTAAATTCTTGACAACCTTTGCTATTTTCTCCAATTTCCGTTAATTTGGTCTCTTAATTTATTTTCCCCAATTTCCCTTTTTTTTTTTTTGCCTTATTGTAAGTCGATTTCAATTATTTTTATGTCGTCTATTTTCACTTCTTTGATATTTCTGAGTTAACCTATCATCTTCAAAAATTCAACAAATTTTACTGTTTATGAAAGAGAATTTATTTATTATCATTTTATGGCTCTCACATAGAAGTAGAAACAGATATCAAGCTTCACAATGTACTTTATTAATTCCTCGAATTTTTTATTTTCTAAGTTCCTTCGACATTTACCGCATCACTGCGTGTAATAAACAAGGCAAATTTTCTGTTTTTATTAAATTAGGGGGGTTTCTTCTCCAACATTAATCAATATGCTCGTGAGGGTTGAATGTGTCAGAAGCAGTTTTTTAATTATGCGTACGAGTTATAATAAATGTAACGAAGGCAAGAAAGCCAACAATCAAGTAATGAAAACGAACAACAGTTCAGGTTGAGATGAGTTTGGGATAAAATTGAAAACTGTTGGAATTTCATTGGAACGAAAATTTCAAACGTGAACTATTTGGTGATTAGGAGCAGTGAGGATCGAAATATGATTAAAAATTGTGCAGTCTATTAATTTAATGAGTACAGTACCTAACCTTTTTCTTCCGCATTGTGTGGAAGCCTAGTGGAAATTAATTGATTTAATCTCGATAAAAGACACGGGCATTTACAATGCTTTTGCAGGTAGTTGGCCCACAATGAAATTCTGTTCGTGACTTATCATCAATCTTGACAAATAAATCCTAACGACGTTCAATGTAGGTCTTCTCACACACTGCCATATAATGGACCAATCGAAAAGTATTGATGAAGACTTTGAGCTTGATTTTGCTAAATTTTTGTGAACATATACTTAACATAATTAACGTTGATAAGAAAAAGGATAAAGAATAACTAAGTTGTGATACACAGATCTCGCCATTACATCAATTCTAAAAACATTGGAAATTTAGAGGATTATTTAACAGAAAAAAACATGGAAATTTGGAATATATTCAGCTAGTGAGATATAGGAAAATTTTCAATATATAGAAAAGACAACATTTTGAATACATGTATTTTCATAGTTGACTCGTAATTAAATTAGCAGGAATATTTCAAACATTCAAAAAACGTGATGATATTGACAAAACCATACTTTGGAAGTGCATTTTCAGTTATCTAAAACATATTGAAAATATTAAAATAATTTAAAAGATGTTAATTTCTGGGAATATTTTTGAAACAACATAGTTGTACGCTGGCAATTTAGTATTCACAAACATACTCTGTAAGAAAACATGGAAATTTGGAATGTATTCAGCTATAAATGAAATACGAAAATTTTGATCATATCAGTGACAAAATTTGGAATATTTTTCAGACATGGAAGAAATTTACATGCACATACAAGAAAGTGCATGTACATGTATTATTAACTTATGAAAGTGTATGCACATGTTATATCAACGTATGAAAAACATGTATGTTTGTTAAATTAAATTTTACATAATACAATACTGTATATGGAAAACACCGGAATTTTAGTACAATTCAATTCAAGGGGTGCATAATCACAATTTATTAGAATGTTGTCATTTAATTGTTAAATTTAATTCTAATATCTCTAAATTAAGATTAACAATTTCCTTTGTAAGAGCATTTTGAAAAGATGTTAACGGATTAAATTAATTCCAGGAACTATTTTTCAAACGACATGGACTGAAAATTGAGTATTCCCTATATAACATAACAAAACATCATACGCAAAATATGGAAGTTTGGAATGTTTTTCAGATATGCAGAACGTTGAAATTTAAAATAATTTCAACTCATTGATAACATATAAGTTAGCATCAATATTTCCAATACTTCATTTCTAATTAAAAACAGATATTACTGTAAAAGATTAATTTTTCTTACAAGTTTACGAAATTTCAGGGAATTTATTACTCGGAAATTTGAAATATTTTCCAGCGTTAGCCCAAGCTTAAAATGTTGCTTAAAACTGAGATAATTTCAAATTTTCTACAGATTCTGGGCAAGTAATATTACGAAAAAAAAACTTAGTCATAAATTTGCTACTCAGCTTGGATGAAGTGTATTTAAATTCCTTTTGTTTTTTTAATGAAAACGAAATCCCCATCTGATACTCTTGTCTTATTTACGTGCAATTTGCGTTTAATTAAAATTCAGACTCATTTATCTCTTTTCACGTTGCTCGTCGAGCCTAGTCACAAAAGCGTTTTATTTTATTTCGCTGGTTTTACGGAAAATAATGAGAATTAAAGGTGAAAAAAATGCACAAAATCTACCTTAAACCCCAAGATTGGTTTTGGGAAAGCAACAGAGAAATGTAATTGTAGCTTGTAAATCCCAGCTCGATAAACGGCTTGAGTTATATCGAAAATGGCTTGATGGCAAAAAACAAAACAATGTCTTTTGTCCAATTATCAGCTACTGTATTTTCTGTTAAAAACCCCATGGCTGCATGGCGAATGCAATGGGAAATGCTCATCAACGAAATCAAATTTCGCTCTAATTTATCTCGAGCCTTTGGCTATAGATCCTTTGTTTCTCCTTTTATTTATTTAACAGCACTCAACGTTGATTTCCACGTACAAAACCAATTTGAAAAGCCATTCGTATTCTCATTTTTGATACAACTACAACCATTTCAATGACGTCAGTGTGTACAGGGTGTCTATAAATTATTGTAGCGATTTCCTGAATTTTTTGCGGTAGTATTAATACAGATAAGGTGATCAGGGTAGTCAAGGAAATGAAATGTTGCTAGGGAAAGTCAGGAAAATGTTGACATTTTGACCATTAACTCAGGGAAATTTGTTGTTACACAACTATCTTGATCTGTATTTGTGTTCTACTTTTTCGAAAATTTCCCCTAAGGCGTTTTTTCATTATCATTTCTTATTATTATCATTAATTTTTGTATGAAAAATTCATCTAGAATGCATTATTTTATTACAAAAATTTCGCCTACGGTGTTTCCGTCAGTATGAAGAATTTTTTAATATTTCAAAGAAGTCATCAAAAATCCAGTGTCTGAGATCTAGTGGTTTCAACCACTAGTGTTCGCATAGTTACTAATATCAACACACTAAAAATCCGATATTTCTTGAAATTTTTCAAAAATTTCATCTATGAAAGTCTCTTAATTATTAAATTTAGTTCTTACAATATTGTGGACTAATTCCATCATTTCGTGATCAGATCTATACTTTCAAAAACTTCCGCTGTACGGTATATTTGCTCGGATCAAATCTGTAAAATTTGTTTCTACAAATTGTCTGGAAATTTTCTAAAACGTGTCTGGAAAACCTGGAAAAGACAGGGAAATTTAATTGAAGATTTGACTTGTCATCCTGACATTAAAATATTGTTAATTTCAAGTGTAGCATATAAAATTAATTTTAATTAATGTAATATTTTCTTTTGATAAGTCAGGGAAATTAATTAGATTTGGTGAGGGAAATTCAGGGAAATTGAGTTGCTAATTTTGGTTTGAACCATGTCGAGTTAGGTGATATCAAACACGGATATATTTCACCGCCAGAAAATTCTGAAGAAAACTTGCTGATAGCATCAAACACAATCGTTGTTACGCTAATAGTATGGCCGCAAAAAATTCACGAAATAGATAACACCTAGTGTTGACTCGATTCAAATCAATGGAGAATCTCTTGGAAGGCACGTGTGGAGAACTTGATGTCTAAAAAAACTTGATGTGTTTATCTGTCTATTTGCACGTTGACTGTAATCATATACTGAATGCAAAGTTCATAGATACTGTATATTGAAACTGTTGCCATCTTTTCCCATATGGAAAAAAATACATTTTAAATGTATTGCTTAAAATACATTACAAATGCATTTTAGTAATATGTGTAGAATGAGCCCAGAACAACCTGGGAATGCATTTCAAAATGTATACCGAAATATATTTGGACTATATATCCAAATGTACTTGGAAATTCATTCACAAATATATTTCATTATACATGAATTAATGCATTTGAAAATGCATGGGCAACCTGGAAAACTTTATGTAAATGATACAAAAAAACAAAACACTTGAAAATGCACCAGGTTTATTATTAAAAATTACTTACAGGGTGTCTACTTACCTAGAAAACTCAGGGAATCTTATTTTAAACCTGAAAAACTCAGGAAATTTCGTTCTCAGAAATTAGTAGACACCATGATTTACAAATGTTTTGTCTTTATATTCATGTCTCTATCCAAATGCATAATTTAAGATGTTAATTAAAGTAATAAGCAAATAATTCTTGAGAACCCACTTGCATTATATTTTCCATGAGTATTTCATATTAACCAGTGAACGTTTGTAAAATTTAATATGCCAATACATTCAATTGTTTGGTATTTATAAATGTATTTGATGATATTATTTAAATATATTTGAAATATATTTAAAAATACGTTTCATGTAGAGATGCGTTTAGGAATACATATAAGGAATACTTATAATGCATTTTTCTCAATATGGGTTACATGCACCCTGTATACAAGCAGGTTTACTCAGTTTGAAGCTTATGATTTAGAGTAGTTAGAGCTTATACTCGGTTTTACCAAATCCCCCAAGCTCACACCCCTCCAGCTTGCAGGATGAGGGATTTGGGCCAATCAAACACCGATTATGATTCGATATTTTGAAATTTCATGATTTTATATCAGAGGGTTTGGTGGTTCTCCCCCAAGCTTTGCCTTTAAACACCATGTGCTCCAATAGGAATTCTTCTGCCAAAACGCATAAAACCAGGCTATATTTTCAGCATGGGGATTTCGTTGCCCTCGGGAATGCCCCTGTCTTCACAACCACTGTTCAAAACTGCGCTGTCCGCACACTTTCCCAAATCAAACTGAGGGTTTATTGTTTCTCTCGATTCGCATTAAACGCAATTACACTCCCATCGTTGACAATTTTTCTCTCCCCTGTGCTCCAGCCTGGCTTCGTATTTATAATTGATACGAAACTGCTCATTTTTTCTTCTACGAATTTATTTTACTCTTTCTCTGTTTGCACTAAAAATTTATTCGACGCCGCCAGGAAGCCATTCGTGCTTTTATCATTCGGCTTTTATCTGGCCCCGAGTCGAGCGTTTTATTAGACAGAAATTGCCAGGCTGGGGTCGCAGCAAGGCCGAGAAAATCCATATAAAATACACCCAAACACGTTACAAATTTCATCTTTTTCTGCAGTTTTATTTCTTGACCTTGACCCTCGGTCAGTCTGATGCCCACAACACATTCGCTGGAAATGACACCACTTTTTCGGCCATTTTCTCGAACCTTGCTTGATAAGGAGAAAAATGCGGAAATACAAAAGCAGATTTTTTCGGCTTTTCGCTAAATTTTTGATCTATACTGTATAACATTTCTTGAACACATTTCCTATGCCACGTGTGCGGCACGAGACGTCCAGGGTCACGTGAGGACGCGGCCAAGGTAACCATGGCAACCGTAGCGTTACGTGCCGCCCATTCGAACTTCTAAGTTCGAAGCAATCGAACAAGATGGCTGCCTCCATGTCTTTTTTTGCCAGTAAGATTTGCCTCGTACATGTATACTGTAAGTTCTCGGATAAAAACCACAATTTACCTAGTCGAGCGAGACCACCATTCATGACGAAATCAACGTGGACTGATTGTGTAGGGTCTCCCGAGTAACCAGAGCCCAGTTTACACAACTAAACGAGGAAAACAGCGTAGGAAAAAATCGAGCATTTTCGTATGAACTCATCAATGTTTCCATAGGCCTATACCCTTTTCTTCAGTGAAAACTGTGGTTATAATATGGTCGATTTCTACATCAACCAAGTGAACCATGCACCTTTCAACTATGGGCTATACTGCATTTCAATGCTGCTTATTATAAGGTATGTTGAACAAGACCTGATTACTGTATCAACCATGATCCATCATTATCCAATGTCCTTACCACCTACAAGTGTACAAAATAAGTATTGGCACAGTATGAAAAATGTCGTTCGCAAGATAAACAAAAGGAGTAAAATTGTTAACGTACCTGTATTATATATTATGCGCATTACACAGTTTATGTAACAACAACAAAAAGCATTTGCAAAATAATGAACGACTTTTAAAAAAATTAAATAGACTTTTTCTATGCAAAAAAAGTAATGGCACTGTATGGCAAATCCACAATGGAGGAGACGTCCAGTGTCTCCTCCTCCTCAAATATCTATACACTGTCTTTTATTTTACGGCGCAACATATTCACATGTGTTGTGGTAGTCCTGATTTAATCACTTAAATGAAGATTTTCAACGCTGCCTTAGCCCACACAGTGCCAAACATCAGCACTGCTTTCGCCATAGACTTTAACATGGAGGTGGTGGTGGTGTAGGTTTGGGGCTGTATGAGATAAAGTAGCATTGAAAATTTTCATTTAAGTGATTATATCAGGACTACCAGAACATACTGTATGTGAATGTGTTGCGCCATAAAATAAAAGACAGTCAGTGTGTGGCTATTTGGGAAGGAGGAGACACTGAACGTCTCCTTTGCCATAAGGTGCCATTACTTTTTTTGCATAGAAAAAGTCAATTTTATTTTTTTTAAACTCGTTCTTTATTTTGCAATGCTTTTTGTTGTTGTTAGATAAACTGTGTAATGAGCATAATATAATGCAGGTACGTTAACAATTTTACTCCTTTTGTTTATCTTGTGAATGATATATTTCATACTGTGCCAATACTTATTTTGACCACTGTAACTGTTACCTATGGCTTTATATAAAATAGTTTTACTATGAAAACTATGAATGTGTTATGGGCAATTTAAAAAAAAAAAATGGACCTACTGTATGGCTGTATACATGTATTTTAATCTGGTTTTCTATTACCGAATGTTAAAGACACAGCCCTACCCAGTTTCTAATTTTTTATAGACTAGATTTTAGTTCGGTGTCTTTGAGTAGGCCTATAAGGCTCTTTTAAAACGAGTTTTACCTACATGTATCAGTAAAACTATCTTAAATGCTTAAATTACATGTACATTAACGTAACTTAATCTGCATGTACACGTATATGTAGTAAACGTGAATATGGCCCAGGAAAACTCAGCGAATTTAGTTTTCAGAAGTCAGTAGTCACCATAACTACCGACATAACATAGCAGTCGGTTAAAAAAACATACAATGTATAATCGTGCTATTAAACGGCTATGAAGGTTCATAAAACTTCAATAAAAATGTGCTGGGAACTTCTTTCGCCAACGCAAAACTCGGTACCCATTCCATTGTTGCAAATGTTCCTCGAATTAGTCGTTTTTTGTTGTCTTTGCGGTCAAGTGCGTGACGCACACGGTTATGTATCTGAGGACTGCAAACTGCTTCGCCATTAAGACGCTTGAAATATGTTATTATGCGTTGTCTTAAACTCGGTTCGACTGGGATAAGTAGGGAAAAAAGCATGTTTTTAAAATGATTAAACCGGTACCGAGAGTGTCTGAATGATGCCATTAGAATAGGACTGGTTTTTTCGACCGACTTCTGCCTAGTTAGTGCAAGCCATACCTGTTAATTACCCTTGTTGACTCGGTGAGAAGGTGCTAATTGGTATCAGTTAGACTATAAAATACACGCTTTATTTTTACACGTCTTCGTTAAAAGGTGCTCAATTATGAAGCGCTGTATCATAACGCTGAGCACTGACGTTCATAATTTGGGGGCAATGAGGTTGTTTTGCAATTGCAGCCCTGATGCTCCCAATCTGTCTACTCTTGATATGCAGATTTTCAGGCCTATATTCGCCTAAAAAGAACTGTATGACAGGATATAATCTACATGTACATGTAAGTCTCGTTGCACTAATGTTTATGTGAATGTTATCTAAATTAAGACTGCTTGACTCTGCTCGACCTTTAAATTTTCGAAAATTGAAGCTTGTAGGACCAACAGGTCAGGTCTTCCGAGGGAGGTTTGCCATACTGCATTTCTGCTCGAAAATTTCATGCAAATTGTATGCATTGAGGGAGGTATTCAATAATTACATGTACATGTTCAGGGTGTCTACCGATCGTTGGAGGTCATGGAAGTCGTCAAATGGACATCAAGGTCATGGACAAGTTACGAAATTGTAGCAGGTTCAAGGAATTTTTGCCTTTGATTGATTTATAAAATAAAATTTGGATTAAAATTACTAATTTGTTATTAAGTTTTGCACACACACAAAAATCCGCCTGCTGCGTTTTTTGACCACTAATCATTCATCACTTTGGTAAAGAATGTTTCTGAAAATCGCTGTTTACTGGTGGCATAAAATTTTAATGGCCACATATTGTAATAGGCATGGACATTTTTTATAATCATGGAAAAGTCATGGAATTTTCAATACCAAACCCAGTAGACACCTTGATGTACTGTAAGTCTCGTGTATCTGAAACGTTAGGCCTACTCACTTTAGTAAGTTGAAGCTGACTTTATCTTCCCCGATTATAATTTTACTACTTTAATGTTTTCCACACAAAAAATAATAATATACAGTAAAATAATATAAAAAAAATTTTAAATTTCAATTAGTGCACGAAAATGCAGTGTTTAAGATCTAGTGGTTTCAACCACTAGTGTTTACAACAATGTGTGTTAAACATGTACATGTATATTACTGTATATTAATCCATTATTTCGTGTTATTAATGTTAAGTTTTAAAAATTTTCACCTACTGCACAGCATTCACTTAACTTTATTTGGGCTTAAATCCATCATTTCATGATGTTAAGTTTCCAAAATTTCCATCATTTGTCACATCCGTAAAAATTGTTTTAAATTGTCTGGAAATTTTCCAAAAAGTGTCTGGAAAAGTCAGGGAAATTGAATTGAAGTTTCGGCCAGTCACCCTGATCTGGGGTGCCATAAAGTGGTGGTTGGTCATTATAAAGGCAGTTTTTCACTATGGATGTATGGTGATGGGTTTTCCCAATTCTTTGAGGAACACTAAACCATTCTCAAAGCCATGCCCATTTGAAAAGTTTAGAGACCCTTAAAATACTCAACATTTTACAGCTTCTCATTTCTGAACTTTTGACCTCCAATGCGACGCTAAGACGCACCCAAAAAACACCGCAAATTCGAATTTGTCAGGAAACTTGTCCCCGAACGCCCCCTCACCAACATTTTTTTTTTAAATTTCGGAGTGCATGTTCACGTTCGTTTCCAGAACAGCCCCCTCGTCACTCTCAGTCAGCCAGCCCGAAGGTTACCCCAAGTCAAGCAAACTTGAATTATTTCTGTTTATCCTACAAAAACAAGTCTGCTTTTGATGTCTTTGTAGCCAGAAGAAGTGACGAAAAGTAACATTTTTGATTTTGTTTTACTACCGGGGATTTTTTGTTGAACTTGTCTGAATTGATGTTGACTTTGGCATTTTTTTTCGCTTTCTCCAATGTTTCTTATCAAGCCCACCTCCACTACGTGCTATAGGGGTTCTCACGCTAGGCAATTAAAACTGGGCGTCTACTGTCCTGACTCGTAATGAGATTTTTAGCTGGCTTACCAACGATGACAGCACTGTCCTAACTCGTGGTTCGCACATCCACCGTTGGAGCAACGGTTTTTGATTTAGGGCCCTCCTTGGTCTGGTGCGAATTTTCACGCCTCCATGCAAATTACACGAAAGTTTAAAAGCGTACTAATTTATAATAGGGCTGTGTGCATCCCAATCCTACTCCCTCCCCCTTGTTTGTTTTCTTGTTTCTAGGACAGGCCCTTCCTTGTAAACCATCTGCCATTCTCCCGCTTGTAAAATCAACGAAAATTACATAGACCTATGCAGTACATGTCAAGTTAAAGAGTGTACTTTTCACTCTGCCCTCTGGTGTACGTTTTGAAGCTCACAAGAACCATGCGAGCATGCGCACTAATTGAAATTCTGGGGCGTTCGCTTTTGGATTTTGTGCCTAAATTTGTGCATTTTCAGTCATTGAAAAGTCATGAAAATGAGATTCAGGTCGTGAAATTTACATCATGGTAATGGATAGTCATGGAATTTGCACTACAAAATCCAATAGACTCACTGATTTTATAGAAACTATTATCCACACGTCATTTTTAGATAGTTTTTCTAAAAAAAATTGATAAAATTATTACTTAAAACGCTCGATAGTTTACTTAATAGGATTATTGCATAATATGAAGAATCCTAGTCAAGTAGATTCGAGTACGGCCTGATTTGTACACGTTGTGAATACCAACCTGAAAAACTGAAGAATCTCAGGAAATGTTACATGTATACGCACCCTGGAAAATTAACTCGGGGAATTTGAATTAAAACAGTGTGTCTGCTGGGCTGAAAATGTAGCCTGCTGGAGTTTTATTTTGATCCTGGAACTCCTGAAAATATACAGGCATTCATTCTTAGTCCTGGAAATTTTAAATTTCAAATTGGATGTAGTGCCTATAGCTACCAACTTCATTATACTGTACGTGTACATGCACATAAATACTTTGACGGGTTTATGTTTCGAAAAAAATTCGCCCTTGTTTATCTGTCATTATGAATCAATTTGGAAATATTTTACAAATTCGCCAAATTCTTAGGAAAATGCACATAAAATCCACAATTTCTGGCTGCGAAACTTTCGCCTAGGGTATTCCCTTAACTAATAATATTCCAAGCAATTTTTTGCACAAATGTCGGTTAAATACCACCATTTTCTAAAAAAAAATGTTGCCTACGGCATTCCTGCAATTATTAAGATTTCTATAAAATGTTAAGGAAACTACATCTAAATTCAGTACAATGCGTGTTTTGCGTCACGTCGTTTAAACACGACAAACATTTCCTTAAAAAAATTGAGGACTAAAAACCATTTTTTGTGTGAATATTTCAAGAAAGTGCTCAAAATCCTTGAATTGGTAACAAGTAGGCCTACATGTTGCATGTACGAAAGTTGGAAAATCATTTATACTTGAAAAAATGATCCTAGGAAGCCTGTAAAATTGGAAGAATGTCATCGTCAGAAATTATCAGTCACCATGCATGGTACAGTTCAACTTACAAGACTAGCGTTTACGGGACTGACTTTTACGTCACTCTGTACTTTCACGATTTCTCTAATGTCTATCAGATGCGCCAGCGTTTTAATGCTGACGTTTATCGAATTACATTAAATAATGGCATGAAAGGGGAAGGCAAGATCGGTTTTATGGCCTCATGTTTTATGGCACCAATTGCGTTTATTACGGGTTGAATACCTTTTTATTTTGACAGTTAGTGTAGACCATAATAATTAATGATTTGGAACCGATGTAAATTTTAAGGGCGTCATCGTTCGACGAGAGTGGTGGCGCTAGTGTAGCTTGAGGCGCGATACACTGTTTCTCCGCAAATCACACTTTATGATTTGAAATGGATTTATTGTGTCTGACTTTCGGTTTTTACCTCCCGCCACGTTCTGCGGTGCGAGGATTTTCCCTTCGAAGAACGTTTTGGGAATGTGCCAAGGACTTGGTGTTTGGGAAGAATGCGTTCATTGTCTGTCTGTACAGTACAGCAGTGTCTGCTGAGCTCGAAGTAACCAGGGAAATCGACTTGAGAATTTGAGGCTCAAGGGATCAGTTCCAAGAAGAACGTTGCAATTGAGGCTCTATTGAAGGCACAACCTGTATCTGACATAACACCATAATGATAAAGAAATTGGTAGGCTTAGTAGCTGTTTCCAGTATTTTGACCCACCCCTGTACCTTCCAGTTACATAAATTAATTAAAGGTGATAATAAGAGCAAGGAGACAACACGTTTATCAATAATTTATTAGGTGAAAAAAATCCAGGTCTGTCAACAATTTATAATTCGCAAGATGAAATGAATGGACATGATGTATTTCATAAACGAGTGCACATTTACATTGTCGGCGGCAACAAATACAACTACATGTAGTACAAGGTGATTACAAGGAAATTAAAATCTAGGATAGAATGGTCAAATTACAAAACAAATCTTTAAATTAGAAAATCTTTGGTAAGTTTATTGATAATGTACTGCATGTACATGTATGTCAATTGAATGTTTAGCTAGTAGGCCTAATGAACTTCTTAAAATTTGGTAGCGTTCATCAAAATAAAAAAAATCAGCCATTGTAAAGTTGTGGTCACCCTGCAGAGTTGCCTCGGACCTGGAAAACCCGGACTTTCAGAAAAATGGGAAAGTCAGGGAAAATGAATTTACATAGAAAAAGTCAGGGGAACTCAACAAATCAATAATATATTTTGCATCACTAGTTATTGATTTACACTAAACTTAGAGATAACAAGTAATGATATTGAACTAAATTTGCCACTTCCTTATGAAAATTGTGTATATGCAAGAAGTACTAAAATAATCCATAAATATGGCATTTAATAAGAATATTATCTTTTCGTAAATTGGTTAGGCCTATGGGATATTTTTGCATTTTCATTGGTAGGGTAGTCAGGGAAATTTGTTTCAAAACCTGGAAAAGTCAGGGAAATTGAAAATTTCAACTTTGGGGGAACTATGCTCCTGGAGTTCACCTGGACCTAGCCAGACTTGAATCAGAGTTGATCAATCATTTGTTGAATCGAACAAAGTTGACCACTCTTTGAGTTGCATGCATTTTTGTTGAAACGCCTGAACAGAAATTGAACAATTCTCGATCAATAATTGTTGAGCGACAAATTGACTCGTGAGAACGCGGCTTTTGAGGCACATTTGCAATTCTACAATGCATGCAAAGAACTTTTTCTCAAATGTATGGAGT
>JAQGAF010001332.1:0-32270 GCA_034687865.1 Kryphioiulus occultus | reverse complement strand
GTTACCCTTCTGAAACCACTGTTACCCTTCTGAAACCACTGTTACCCTTCTGAAACCACTGTTACCCTTCTGAAACCACTGTTACCCTTCTGAAACCACTGTTACCCTTCTGAAACCACTGTTACCCTTCTGAAACCACTGTTACCCTTCTGAAACCACTGTTACCCTTCTGAAACCGCTGTATTTAGCATGCCCTAACCCCAGGTAATCACTGCCAGCGTACGAGCTGTTGGGAGAAGCCCACTTTGTCATACCGTCTATGCCAGATCATGTCAGCAACAGGGCGTAAACCGTATAGCCTGCCTTTTTGCCAACTTGATACTATTCCACAAAGTTGACTGTTGTACCGTATAATCCATACCTTTATGGAATTTTACTTGTGGAGTATACTAGATTCCTGTTTGGAATTGTATTTGTATAGTGGTATGGATTATACTCCATACAACTCCATACCATTGTGGAATCGGGCCCTGGTTGCAAAACTAATGAGAAATTGAAACCACTGTTACCTTTCTGAAACCATAATTGTCTTGAGTTCACTGATGTACTTGTGTAGAAGTACTAAGTGTAATTCATACCTCTAAGGAATTGTACATGAATTTGTATAGCGATATGGAATATACTCCCTACCTCTACACAAGTGCAACTCCATACCTTTGTGGAATGGACTAATGGTAAATTGTTACCATTGCTGATCGACTGTTACCATTCTAAAACCACTTTTTTATTTATGAGGTTTTGAGTAGAACTCGTAACGACGTAAACTCGTTAGCCATGATGTTGAAGATCATCTGTAAAAACTGTTGTTTAAAAAGTGCAAAAAATTGGTGTACAACTCAAGTGTTGATTTGCTAACGAAAATAATGGTTTCAAGCGTTATCTAACATCGTTCTCAGTTAAACCTTGCCATAAACAATTCGCTAACGAGCAATGGGCTTGCCATCCCACCGGGTGCCATAAATGAAATGGTTGGCAGTCTCGAGGAGTGTTGCTAACTGTAAATTTGGGAAAATTATGGCTCATGATGCAAGCTCCAAGCTTTCGTTTTTTTTTTGTGAAACTGCATCGGCATTCTTCGTGTATTCACATCAAGTTTTTAGTGCCATTGAAATAAGGGTGTAGTGTTTTTTTGGTTTCTAACACTGTTGTGAAGCTGATAGCAAACATTAATAATGCACGTTGAGCGAGGCTTACAGCAAAATGCAATTGGCCCAAAAATTGTTTCAGTGTGGACCGAATGATACGGAGGATCGATCTGAGCTGTATTAAATTCAACTCGAAAACGTCTTAGCGGGTTTCGTGCCAGACTGTTTACCGATACATTATTTTAATGCAAAAAGCTCGCTGTATTATTTATGACGTGTAATGCATATCCGACATTGTGTTTTCGAGGTATTTACAGCGTGCTGCGCGCATTAAATATGCATTAAAAATGCATAAATTTGGTGAAAAACATGCTGAGTTCGACATAATGGGCTCTTTTTAAATAATCCATTGCGTTTGGAAACGAATTTCATCTTAGGGGCGCGCATAAACGATGTCCCACCTCTCACCAGGGTATTGCTGAGTACCGGTAATGGTAGAGTTGAGTAACATGGCCTTAATTTCTACATATTGCACAATTGCAGCAAAATAATAGAAAAAAAAAAGTTGAATATGGTTTTATACCGGGTTATGTACAAGTATGCCACATACATGAACATGTATGGCCGTGTATAATGAGCCGTTTATGGTCAGGAAGCTTAAATATACATGTATAAAACCGTAAATGGCGTTATTGAAATCATCATAAAATGGGACATTAGGTAAAGCCATGTATGGTTTAATGTGATACATGACTTAGTTGTGTACCATTATTCATGCAAGAGCAGCGCTCATGCCGTAAGGGAAATGAAATGTGGTCAGGAAAGTTAGGGAAAAGCATAATCTGGAAATTTGTTGTGACACAACTATTTTCATTGGTATACGTATATCATGAAAAGCTGTAGTTGCCTTCTGAAAATTCACTTAAATTGCATTATTTTTGTTAAAAAATAATCCAATAATACAATAAAAATCCACTATTTCTTGTAATTTTTCAAAATTTTCCGCCATATGGTATATTCGTTTGGATCAAATCTGTAAAAATTGTACCTTGAAATTGTCTGGAAATTCTCCAAAAAGTGTTTGGAAAACCTGGAAAAGTCGATTGAAATTAATCTGATTTGGTCAGGGAAAGTCAGGGAAATTGAGCTGAAAATTTTGGTGTGAACCATGAAATACTAGTTATGATTTCATTTCCAAAGATGTATTTAATTATAGCAATAATTATTCATAATAAATCAGAATAATGGTTGTGAATCGAAATTAATTGAAAGTAATTAATAGTGATTCCTATTATTTTATTTTGTACTCAAGTGTATTGACAACTCAGTATACATGCACAATATACATGTATATGTCATTAGAGGGGGCACGGGGTCAAAAAGTTGATTTTTTGACGCACGTCGTTCATGCACAAACAGCCCTATTCAGAACAAGTTTCATGGCAATATTTCCAACCCAAAAGCATTTTGCATGCCTTGAATTTTGTAAATTCAAATGGATGATTTGTTGTTTATTATCTTTCACGTTGTTGTTTTTTTAATGAAAGCCACTTCCATTAAAATCCTAATTAAAGAAAAGTTGTTCAGTAATTGGGTTTAAGTGTTACTGCTTACTGAGATTGAATATGTTGTATCGCAGTGCTTGCTAGAAGATTGAGAATCTTATTTCGTGTCCTACAAATTGTGTTAAATGGAGGCTTGCGAGTGTTTTCTCGTGTTTCTAACGTTTGAAAGGTGTTTGCTTTGAAGTTATCTTAAGGTATTTTTGAGAAGAATCACAAAAACTGCGGAGTTTCCTTTTCGGTTGCCAAGACGACATAAGGCGCTTTCAAAGACACTGTCACATACGTCAAGATAGTCGACAGTCTTAATGCTGTTCAGAAACTTTCCACTAGTTAGCCATTTGGCTGTGTTATCAGATGTGTTGGCTACAAATTAAGATAATACTTTAAGCAACTGTATGCGATAATACAAGAGTACCAACAAGAACCCACTACTAACCCCCACCACCTGACCAATCAGAATTTATTCAACTAATGACAACCCTCAAGCTCAAATCAAGCACAAAGCCAATACTAAATGAACCGTTTTTAGAGTAATTATGTCGTTTTTTACACTTGTCATCTTTTTTAACTAAGATTATTCTTTTTGCCATATTTGTCCTACATGTAGTTAGCAGATGTTTTCCAAATACATGTATGTGATTCACCTGATGTAAAAATATGCAAATTCGTAAAAAAGTTAATTTTAAATTATGTGGCAATTTAGCAAAAAGTGTCTACTTTTTACATATACAAAGTATACATGTAACTCATCTGATATGAAAATGTGCAAGGTTGTAAAAAGGTAGTTTTTGCAAAATTCCCGGATAATTAACTACCTGATAATTACTGGGTGTCTGATCTTTTGGAGAACCGACAAAAGTCAGGGAAATTGGAACGGCCTGGAAAAGTCAAAGAAAAATCAGGGAACCTGAATTTGCTTTGAAAAAGTGAGGTTAATTGAATAAATTAATTATAAATTTTGCAAAGGTAGTTATTGGTAACCACAAAAACCAAGGGATGACAAGCAATTCCGTGGAAATAGTAGTGAAATTACCAATTGCATTTCATAAAAATACTGCTCCAAATTTGCTGTTTCCTGATGCAAATTGATGTTATATCTAATGTTTAGATATACATGTAAAAAGCAATAAATATAACATTCCTTACATTGGCATGTCATGCAATTCATTTTCATTGGTCAGGGTACTCATGGAAATTTTTCAAAACCTGGAAAAGTCAGGGAAGTTGAAAATTTCATCACTCGTACAATATTTGGAAAACGATTTTGTTCTAACAATTTGAGTTGACTTAATTATTTTCTTCTCGCAAACCCATGCTCAACATGTGGCTACTTGAGTGTTAATTTAAGAGGCCTTTTTCAACTGCACAGCTCCCCCATCCCGGTTTCAAGTGAAAATGTACGAGACCTTTAATCGCTTCCATTAGGCGTTTAAATGATAAACACAGGCTCGAAAACTTAATTTTCAGCCTAAGTAATTACAGGCTGGAGAATAGTTAAAAGTTAAGAGTGGTGTTGAGGTTGGATAACTTTGCTTTAATGGGCTGCAACCGCTTATATCATAGAAAAGGAGGGAGAAAAAAAACATAAGTTGATGGCAATGTGAGCTGCTGAAATGGCTGAGGATTAGCACAGGCCGTTAGCAGCTTTAGCTCACTTTTCTCACACCGAGTGCTGCATTTCACACGTTGGAGTAATTGGCAATTTCCAAGTATTTAGCGCTGTCAAGTGTTAAAACGAAATTTCCTACCAAATGCATGTGAATGGAGTGCAGTGGATTGGCGATGCACAATGCTGAATGAACAAGTACACGTAAGATGGCTTGTTTCGTTCAGACAAAACCAGAATGTGTTGCAAAAACTGAGCACTGCAAGAACATGCTGCATCAGGACCACCTAGATGCAAGATATAATTATCGTGCAACCTAATTGCGGATCGGATGCCACTTAATCATCCACCCTGTTAATTAATTATCAGATAAGCTCGTGCTCAGCACACTATGAAATGCGTGCCAGAAAAGGATTTCCAAATTCATTAGATTTGTGCATTAATGATTTTAAAGGTGACTTTCGATTAATAACGAACTGGGTTCCCCCACATAACCTGAGAATTCTGGAAAACCTGGGAATTTAATTTTTTTTTTCTTCAAAAAGTCAGGGGATTTCCTGACTTAGACTAATTATGATTTCAATATAGGCGTTTTATGTACGGTATCGATTATAACGTGTAAAATAGTTTTAGTTCAACTTGTCCTTTGCATGACAATATCGGAATTTGCCAAATTATTATTCCTAGCATATGAATACTCCTAATCAAGTCCAAATTAAGTGCTTTTGCCTTACATTAATTGGTCTATGAAAATGAAAAAGGTCAGGGGAAAATAACAATTTTAACCTAGGAAACCTGGGAAAGTCAGGGGATTTTGTTGCAAACGCCAGGGGAAACCCCGAACGAATTTGATTGGCTGATGATTTCAGCGATTATATTAATATTGTACTAAAGATGTCTTTTGTAAATGAATTTCCATTGATTGTGAATTTTAAAGTGCATTACGACTATCAACGAACATTTTAGAATGTTCATTAAAAGTGATTTAAAAATCAGCCTCCATTAATAATGAATTTCAGAGTGACTGATGATTTCATTGAACATTTTAGAATCTATTTATACAAATGCTTCTAAAATTGCACTTCCATTAATAAGGAATCTCAGAGCGCCTGATAATCCAATGAGCATTTCAGTATTTATTAAAATATTTCTTTTGATAAAGAATTTCAAAGTGCCTAATGGGCCTACAATGTTCATCGGTCCCTTCAGAATTTATTATACTGTTTTTCAAAAATGGATTTCTAGTCGTATTAATAAGGAATTTCAATGTGCAGTTTAGAATGCTTATTATAATGCTTTAACATTCTATTTCCGTCCGTAATTCCAAAATGCCTGATGTCAGTGAGCACTGTAGAATTTTACTAAAACTGTTTTAAGACTGAATTTCTCATATAATGAAGCATTTTAGGATTTGTACATATAAATGTGTCTAAAAGTGTTTCTCGGTTAATTATGAATATCAGGATGCCTGATGATTTCAGTTAGCATTTCAGAATGTATTAAACATACATGTATTTATCTAAAGCTAATCATTTCAGAAAGTGTTTTTCATATTCTTATTAACCATTTAGACTGGGCCTCCAGTAATGGCCAACTTAAGGTGTTCCAATAGGAACTGGGGTCCAGTCCCCTCTCCCTCAGACCCAGTGCCTAATGACAATAACATCTGTAATGCTTATTGAACATTATAAATCTATGAGCACTGCATACTAAAGCTAAGCAAAGCCTTTATTAGTTGCAGCTGAGGTCACATGCTGTGCTTCTGCTATAGGGTCGTTAAAGATTACTCCAAATGACAGAATATGGCAATGGCATTGCTGGAATACAGCTGGAAAACATTTGGAATACATTCGCCAACACTATACGCTGAATCCATTTCATTGTGTTTGTGCGAGGGATTTTTCCCAAATAAATCTCCACCAATTTTAATTACGAGGGCGTCGAAAGTGCAAAGGCGCAGTCGTAAAATTAATAAAAGCGCTTATGATATCGGCTAAGTAATTTATGTCCAAAGACGCCAGGGCTTAACCCGCCAATTATAATTCAGAAATTTGAAAGATGGGCGAATTAGCCAATGGGCAGATTGCATCCCCAAATAAATGATGCAGGATAAGCGAAATCGCTGCTTTAACAATTTGTAGCGAGTGCAGTCAACTGCATGCAGTAAATAATCGTGTTTTAATGCATGCACTTTTTCACAAAATTTCATATTTGCCCAAGCAACACGTGCAACAGAAGCACTATCCTTATGGAACCCATATGGAAATGTGACTGCATGTGTGAAAATTGATTGCAAATTCCATGTAGGAATTCTTGCTAGTAACCAAAACAGCTTTTAAATTAAAAGGCATGATATATAGAAGATAATCTAAAAATATCATATTGGAAAATGTTCTAATTCATTACAAATTCAAAATGCCCTTTTGGTTGTCTTTTGCGTCTTGATAGATTTTCATGATTTTGTTTAAGGTATTTTTTGTTTCTTATCTGAATGCAGTATATCTAAACATCTTGGACTAGTTTGCCAGCTGCTGCATTGTATCAGTTTTGTATTCGAACAGCTCCATTATTGCGTTTTAATGTGAATTCGAAATTGATACATGAACCCAAGAAGCATAACGCATAAAATTGTAGTAAAGGGAATTTAGCATGGTGACTACTAATTTCTGAAAACGAAATTCCCTCAGTTTTCCAGGTTTTCCGGGGTCATATTCTAATTTCCCCAGGGCCACAAATATTTTAGTTATTAAATGTGTGCCACAATTCTATTAAAACAGTATTTAGTAAGAATAAGAAAACGCCACAGGCGAAATTTTTTTGGAAAAACTGATTTCAAATGGTAGGCTTTCACTCAACTTTACCAAACAAACAAATTCCAATGATGGGTTTACGAACATTTCTTTGAAAAGCTACCAGCAATATTGGATTTCAGGTTTATTTTCCTTGAAATGCTTTTTTAAAAATAATAATGATAACGAAGGAAATTTTTATATAACTACAATATAGATAATCACAAATGCTGAGTTTTCGGGGAATGGGAGAATTGATAATGAGGCCAAACATGTTTATGCAGATTTCTCAGGATTGTAATGAAACACGAAATACAATTTTGATACTGAAAAATTTCATGTTTCAGTTAAAAATTCCCTGAGTTTTCCAGGCTTTCCAGGTTGAATATAAGATTCCCTGAGGCTTCCAGGTTGCATGTCTCCTGGATAATATTCAAAACTACACAGGATGTCTGTCTACTGGTCAGTGGAAGTCATGGAAAAGTCAGGAAGCGAAATTCAGGTTATGAAAGTCATGGGAAAGTTATGAAATAAAATTCAGGTCATGGAAGTCATAGAAAAGTCATGAAATTGTATCAGCGTTGTGGAAAATTCGTTAAATTTGCATCGGGGTCATGGCATTTTTGCCCAGGGAATTGAGTTAAAATTCATCATTTGCCATCCAGTTTCGCAAAAAAATGTCTTATTTGGCCAATAATCATGTCATGCCTGTGGTAGAGAATGTTTACAAATCGCTATTTATTGATGGCATAAAACTTGCAATTGCCCAATATTCTAATAGGCATGGAAAAAACTTCAAAGTCATTTAAAAGTCATGGAGTTTAACAAACACAGTAGACACCCTGTACAATGTAATTTTAAAAATAGGCAATGTTAATTGCATATGAGCTCGTACATGTAATTTTCTTTACTGTATATTGTCCATAATGTGGTTGTCTATAAAACACAATGACTTGTTCAAAACACTGAAATACACAACGTTTTAACCAGCTTTGTTGAGCCAAATAGCACTAAATGGCGAGAGTGGCGAAGCTCACCCATCAATTCATCGAAATAATTTGGTCGTGAGATTTAATTTCCGAAAAATATTCCATTAATTACTGCTGGTGCACTGCTCGACTTCGCAGGGCTGTCATCCAGCGACGCTTCCAAAACCGTGCACATGACAGGCAATCTGGTGAGGACTTCCGGTTGCGAAGTTTTGTTTGAAAACCCTGGGTTTTTATCGTCAAAACGAGGCATTGGAGAAGGCGTTTCTAAGGATTAATTCCCGTTCTGCTCATCGAATTCAATGGCTCGTAAGACACTCTGAAAATCCGTTTTTCAGACTCTGGCAGTGACGGATCAAGCTCTCTTATCTGCAGCTCTTTTGTGTCAGGGCCACAATCGGCATTGGAGAAGGCCTGAAATCCAACAGCGACAATTCCCTCTTTTTGCAAGGCACCGATTGCCGTCAATGAGATTTGTGCAGCAAAAGTTTGGGAAAACTCGCTGGTTTTGTACGGTGGTGAGCCCATTCAAAGCATTTCAACGTGATGAAACCTGCTTACAGCGACCAGTGATGGGACCAACTATTAGTGGTCGGTGTATAACACGGTTCCGAAGGAACTTGAAAAACTAGAAGTGGCAGGGAAAAGTGCAAAATGGGAAAGGGACAGTTTTCGTGGTGTAAGTCAGGAAAATTCTGCTTCAGTGTTGTATTTGCTCATAAATTAACACTAGTCACAAGAGATGGCACACTCGTTCAGCTCTGCATGTCATGTGGAAATGGGGTATTCCCCTTGTACTGTAACTCATTTAGGGAAGTAGGCAATATCGAAATTGTCTATTATAAAATCTTATCTAAATTTCCCGTGTTACGTATTACAATGTGGTATTCCCATACTGTCATTTACATTGTTTGAATAGCGTTTTCAGTGGTCAGGTGGTCAGAATTTTTTAAAACTGGAAATGTCTGGGAAGTTACAAATTCCATTTCTGGGAGACCTTGTGCCAAGATAACTGAAAATGGACCTTTTTATATTGGTCACCAATTCTCTTTAAAAGGCGAAAAATTCATGACCCTAATAGAAATTTCATGACTTTTATTTATGACATGAATTTCATTTCCTGACTTCGATGTCGCCTGAAGGCTTCTGAAGTAACTGGAAAAATTAGAAGTGTCAGGCAAAAGTGTAAATTGGGAAAATGACAGTTTTTGTGCGTGTAAAAGGCAGGCAAATCCTGCATTAATGTTGTATTTAATTTCATAAATTAACACTAGTCGCAAGAGATGGCACACTTATTCAGGTCTGCATCTGTAGAAATGGGGAATTCCCCTTGTAACTCATTCGGGGAAGTAATCAATAACGAAATTGTCTATTATACAAGCTTATCTAAATTTCCCGTGTTTTCGTATGTAGCATTCCCTTACACTCTAATTTACAGTGTTTTGATAGCGTTTTCAGTGGTCAGGTGGTCAGAGCATTTTTTTTCCAAACTGGAAAATGTCTGGGAAGTTGCGAATTCCATTTCTGATTTTCAGGGAGATCTTGTGCCAAGTTTACTGAAAATAGACCTTGTAGTATTGGTCACAATTCTCATCGTTTTAAAGGGCGAAAATTTCATGACCCCGATGGAAATTTCATGACTTCTATTACCTGAATTTCACTTCATGACTTAGATGACAATTTAATGATGTCGATGACAATTTCACCACTGCTATGACCTGAATTTCATTGCATGACTTCGAAGTTCTCTTTTATTATTAAAATAACTTATGTAACAAATTCAGTACTGTGAAAAGTGGCATTTGCACATTCCATAGAATGACAGACAGCTCCAGAATTCCTCCAGTCTTCAGTTTCGGTGTCGCTAACCCAGTCATGCCAAAATCAAAGATGGGAAAGAGTCTAAAAGCCACCCATAAATCGAAGCTGTGCCATTACTCTTTTTGGAGGAAAATCCCAGTATTTAACATGGCATGTTCATTACAGATGGCTTTTTTTTCGCCGTTATTCGTGAGGCAAACTCACAGGGTTAAGCCTTCGACAGATTAAAGTCCCAATAATGGGAATTCCCGAGGGCCTAAGTGGGATTGTTCCGTATTGAGACGCACGCCATTAATCCCCCCAACGCTGCGTCGACCTATCAAAGCGATCAGAACTTTTGCTAAATCACGTGGAAAACTTAAGGACCCCCGCTAACTCCATCAAAAAGGTATTAATTACGACTCAAGTGGTCCGCGCATGCGTACCACCCCCCCCCCCCCCCCTCTGGTGGGGTTGGGGGCCATCTTGTCGCTATGGAGACTGGGATGGCTGAGTTGCCAACTGATTTCAACCAAGGATTAAGTTCTGGCAGTGATAAGAAACATTTGAACTGGCACACTGGTGATAAACTGACAGTAAACTGATCAGGGGTGGTTACTGACGACTTTAGTACTTGCAACTAAATGGCAATCAGGTGGTGAGGGAAACTGGCTGCAAAGTTGTCATGAAGTTGATAAAAGTTGATTATGATTCATTCTGCATGGTGGCAAAGAAAACTAGTGGTTTTAGTAAGTTATCAAAATTAGGAAGGTCCAAATAAGTTTTTTGCACACCATGGTCACGTGCTAAGGGAATCATATCTTTAAATGTCTAATTGCAAGCAGTTTGCCAGCGTACTAACACTTGGTTTTATAATGTCGGCAACTGATTGCTAATTGGTTACGTGATACGTGATTTGGTTGGGATTTTTACATACAATTTTTAAAACTTGATATTGCGTTTATCGTAATCTGTCGAGTTATCGTGTACAGAAGAACCTCCAAAGTTGACCACCTCCCCATGTCGACCGCATTTTAACTGATCGGACGGTCACCACACTCACTCATGGAAAGTGACCTACATGTTGACCACCTGCACTTCTCTTCTATACGTTGTATGTTGACCTCTTGGACTATGACACACAATAGTAATTTACTCTCTGTATGTTGACCAGCAAGTCATGGATGATTAAATTTATTCACTGCTTGCGCAATGTACATGTAGAAGAGTTCATTTTGAAGGCCTCTGTATCATCACAAGGCTCGTTCCATATGTTGACCACCTCCTTATGTTGACCTCCTTGGGTGGTCAACTTAGAGGTTCTAGTGTATCTTTCATACGTAAGACAGTATCTTTCATATGTTAGGGCAGTGAAGACCACATATCCACCAATACCAGTGCAATACTAAATTTCTGACAACTCAAGACATTCCAGTGTATAATAGCTCGCAAAAATGTCACCCGAGAACAGTTGATGATAGGGTTGCTCAAACCGGAAGTAGGCATGCCACATCCCTGCAACCATGGCAGCGATAAGGAAAGTTTGTTGCAACAGTCAACTGCAACATCTTCTACAGCTGCAAGATCCTCGGAAGATCTTGGCAGACTTCTCGTGCTGTTGCAACAACTTCCACTTCCGGTGTCGCAGGCTGTCGCGCCACATCTCGCTGACTCGACTTAAATGCCTGCTAATGACAGCTGACAGCCATTTCTCCTGCAACTTCTACCAAGATTCTTTGGCAATTTCAGTATCTTCCAACATCACCGCCTGCTCGTCGGAGTTTGCTGATGAACCTTGGCGATAAGGGCCGCACGCCCACTTTATCAATTTGAATTTTCAAACGCGCAGACTTGGCGACACTCGTAAAATATTGATTTTCGCGCAATCTTCCACCGACGAATGAAAAACAAGAAATGGGCAAAAAGAGGTTAAAAACAGAGATAAAAACACAGACGTGATTTTTCAATTCGCTCCACTTGCTTGTCTTATCGTTTTGCCTCTTTTGTCGTTTGCCCCCAATAATGTTGACCTCCCACATTTCGAACAGATTTTCCTCCATGGCCTTGTTGGTAGACACTGGCCAATCCGAACGTTGATGTTCTCCAGGAATGAGGACATCACCCTGACCTATCCTGATGGCAACTACAGTAACTACCTTGATGGACATACTTGTCAAGTTGTATCAAAACGCTCGAGATGATGTGCTTTGATTCTGATCTTTCAAGTAGAACAGGACAACCTGGCTTTCGGAACATCGTTGCAATCAATCGATGATTGCAACCAGTCATGCACAAACTTATTTTTCCAACTGCCCCAATACATGTGCAATGTTGATTGCAAACTGTCATGGTGACGTATTGGGTGAATATGCCCAGTTTGCGACTAGTGTGGTTGCAGTGCTGGTTGCGAGAAGGTGGCAATTGATTGCTGCCAAGTTGCAAAACTTACGGTAAATTGGTCTTCGTTGCAATTTGCTTCGCCTATAACCAGTCTGTAACTAGTTCAGCTGCAAGGGGACAACTGACTACTAGCAAGTTGCATAACGTATGGCATTCATCTGCTGACTGTAGGGTAAAAAATTGAATTGAATTGGCTACAGATGTCTATGTAACCATTTTAAATAATTATTTTAGCAATAGATTTAAAGTAGTTTCAAAAAACAAAGTTAGAAATGATTGTGGCAAAAAACCATGAAATTCGTAATCCCTACAGCATTTAATCGCCTACCAGAGGATTTATTGGAAATAAATGATTTAGGCAGACTCAAATGAACTTTAAAAAAGATTCCTTTTGGGAGCAGAATGCGACTGACTGGAAAATTGGTTATTGCTAACAAATTTTGATTTTGTGCAAGTTCGTAAGTTTTCATGTGTCTTCTTTTGCCTTGCATTCAGAGTGTTTGGATATTACTAATTTGTGTGATGTAGTATTTTTGATTTTGTCTTATTTTTTATGAGTTTTGGTAATTCTTCTTTTGCTTTGCATAAGTTTTTAATGTTTTTTCTGTTTTGATTTTTCTATATAATTATTTAGATAATTCAGATAATTGTGGTACTTTGATGATCTTGTGCCAACGAGTGAGGTTGCCTATTTTATTTGTGTACATGTAGGTTCAAGTTTATTTATAGTGGTTTTTTTTGTTTCAGGTGAGTTGTTGGACGTTTTATGCTAATTTACACGTGGAAATGCCATCCCGTCAATAATTGAATGCGATTTTACAGCAATTCAGGTAACCAAATTAAATTGTTTTATTAACGTTGGAGCACTGATAATGGGAATTGGAGATAGTTCACGCAGGTAACAAGAAATGGTTGAATGTCTTTTTTTGCGTGTGTTTTTATGTTTCTGGTAGTAAATTCAACAACATATTTCTAACCCTGTATTGATTTAAAACAACTGAAATTTCGTCGGAAAAATGCAAAACTACGACTTATTTTATCACGGCTTAGCTTGACGGGTTATGTAGGCCTTCCCGAAATTCTGACGTACATACTGGGTAGCAATGAAGTAGCAATGGTAAACAATTTACTTCAGTTCTAATTTTTTTTCAAGCCCCCTAAAAACTGGCAAACAATGCGAACACGGGTGCTAGCGCTGTTTGTGCACTTTCAGGGGCACCATCTGAAAGTAGGTGAATACTGATTTGAAAACGACCCTCGTGACCCGTTAAAACCCATGTTGGCAAAGTGGGTTTCCAGACTGCACTAAAATCGAGTTAACCTCGCTGCAACTGGATTTAATTTGGTTCCGTAAAAATCAGCCCACGGAGTCACGGACGTAAAACTCCTGTTTTACAAACAAAATTACCCAATTACAAGTCAGGCAAAAAATCTTTTGGTAATTTGTTTTTCGTGGGGGAGGCAGGGGGTAGCCAGCCTTGCGAAGAAGAACAAAAACGAGAATTGGGATTGGGCTGTTAACAAAAATCTCGAAAGCCTGAAGATTGTCTGGGGAGGCTTCAGCAGCCCGTGCGATTCAACCATTACGCAGGTTTAAGTGCGGAACCGGATCGGATTAGATTTACTAATTAATCATAATTGGAGTTTTTTGCCTGCGAAATTGTCTTTCCAGGATTACGGTTGCTAGAATCAAAAATCGCCTCTTGAAACGATGGTAATAAAATCGTATTTTGGCTCGATTAATCCGCCACAAGAACTGTAAAGTCGAATGACTTTAATCGTCCGTTAAAGATAACCTGTGCACAACTGCAGCTGTTCTGTCGGACCGTTAACTTCTA
The DNA here is from genome assembly GCA_034687865.1 of Kryphioiulus occultus. Classification (NCBI taxonomy): domain Eukaryota; kingdom Metazoa; phylum Arthropoda; class Diplopoda; order Julida; family Julidae; genus Kryphioiulus; species Kryphioiulus occultus. The sequence continues at coordinate 18,198 of JAQGAF010001332.1, read as the reverse complement.
ATCGGGCGTATAATTTTTCCAATAAGAGCCAAACTGAGCCAGCAACTGTCATGTTAGTCGCAAAATTGTCCTGCAACGTAATTCGTAAAATATGTGCGGCTTTTTGGTAAATAGTTTTGGTTAAAACTGACTATTTGGGAAGCAGTTTTGGTTAAAACTGACTATTTGGGAAGCAGTTTTGGTTAAAACTGACTATTTGGGAAGCAGCTTTGGTTAAAACGGACTATTTGGGAAGCAGCTTTGGGTAATAGGAACTACTATATAGTCCCTTTTGCTGCCCTGGTCCAACATAGACATAATGAACAAGTTGGCTTCTCCCTATAGCTTGCAGGCTGATAGTGATTGTTTATGGATTGATGCAGTTAAATAATGATTTAGGTTAGGTTGAGTTATGTTTGGATAAAAGAAAAAAACACAAAATTCAAAAACGAAACAAAATGGGTAAATTTCAAGATAGTTTACATGGATATGTAGGGTTAAATATATACAGTCGTACAATTTTTGGCAGGGACTATAATGTAGTACATGTACTAGATGTGCGAAATTTTCACGCTATTTATCATGGAACCAGCACCGAATTGACTGGTCACAAACAGCATGCTCCCAGCTTAAATTCTCAAGTCGATTTCCCTAGCATTCCCTGACAACTTTTCACTCATTTACCTCACATTTTCATGAGATTTTTTAAAAGACAATAAAATCTTGGATTTTATCCAAAAAATTTATAAAACGTGATGACTAATCAACTGGTTGATGCAAACTGCACTTTTCACACATTTTCACGACCTCCCTGAATTCCCTGATTTTCCCTAATTTTCCCTGCCTTTCGGGACAGTGGGTACCCTGGCCTGAAGCGCCACCTATGACACGTCCTGCATCACTGCTTGGCACGCCAAATTTCTACATCAAAATGGCGTAAAATTGGTTACTTGCGGCTGGCATTTCGTTCCAAAACCTTGTTATGTAGTAAAGCTAAAATCCCCTTTTCTCATGCAAAACCATCAAGCACTAATTAGCATTTGTCACATATCGGGTCAATATTTCAGCATAAGCCAGTTTAAAATTAATAATGGATGGCCAAAAGCTTGCTAAAATTAGTATTGTTGATTGTCAGCAATTTGTGGTTTCAAAGCCATGCTGAGCTCTTGAGCTCTGAGCAAACTGACCAGTCTTTTTAAGACATCGTCTTCTTCCTTCCACCTAATATGTGAGGCAAGCATCATGACCTTCTCCATTTTGGAAAGACGTTTATGAAGTCATTAATTAGCATGAAGATAATCAGGCAAATGATCAAAACAAAATTTGATTAGGCACTAATGCCAATTACTGGAAGTTTACTGCTGGCCATTAGATGCCATGATTGCAACATGCATTTTTGAAAGTAAAGCGTGTTTACACGCATCCAGTGCAAACACATGGCATTAAAGTGGTGCTAATTAAACTAATGACTGGCAGATAAACAATAGGGCGACAATCGACACTCAAGACCAGCAAAGTGCTTTAGGACTCCCTCAATTATTGATTTTCAGGGCTGGAAAGTGCATTGAGGACAGTGTTGTCCAATACGACCCCAAAACCAGGTTACTAATGTGAGACGTACAGTACCTGTTATCACGAAATGCAGCAGAATAAATAGTGTCTACATGGAAAAGTCATGAAATGAGATTCAGGTCATGGAAGCCAAGGAAAGGTCATGAACTTTACAACATGGTCATGGAATCTGACCTTTTGATTCACAAAATGACAATTTCGGTTAAAATTCTTTTGTCACCTATTTCCACAAACAATTTCGCTTGAAAATTGCTATTTGGTCTTGACATATAACTTGAACGGCCCCATATTCTAATAGGCATGGAAAAAGTTTTGAAAAAGTCATGGAATTTGGAATACCAAATCCAGTAGACACCCTGTCTACATTGGTTAAAAATAATTCGACTTAGGGAAATTTTTATCATGATCAGAAATGATAATTTTAGTTAAAGAATTGTAGACCGTATGCGAAATTTTGTGCAAAACTGGGTGACAAATGATGAATTTTAACCCAACTTTTTTGAATAAATAATGATGCCTCTGGAACCCTCCCCTCCCAAGTTTATGACATCATACTTGAGCGTCCTCTGTGTGTTTTAACAAATTTTGGATGGTACAATCATATTTTTTTTTCGAACGATTTTTTCGTACACTCAAATTTGGATGGTATTTAGATGGTATCAAATGTCGCCATAGGGCCTTACACAGGGTGTCTGCTGGGTTCGGTATTGCAAATTCCAGGACTTTTCCATAACTCTTTCATGCCTATTAAAATATGGGGCCGTTAGGTTATGACTAAATAGCGATTTCAGAAACATTATCTACCACAGAATGAACATGTTATGATATGATTATTGACCAAGGCGACGTTACATGGTCTACCTAAATTGCATCAAAGGACAGGGGAAATCTGACTGCTGAAAGGTATAGTAAGGAAATAAAGTGCATGACCCGAAATGACTTTTCCATGATCTGAATTTTATTTCATGACTTTTTTATGACATGTAGACACCTTGAAATCTAAATGAACTTTTTCAAAATGCATGTATGAAAAAAACCTCTAAAATATGAGAGGCTTTACAAACGAGCATTATTCGCTTTTAGCAGTTACTGAAATCTGAAACCATCTCGAAGGCACGAAATTGAGGTGCTACCGATGTAATTACGTTCCCAATTGTTTGAGGAAGACGTGTCGATATTTTTTTTGTGCTAGATTTGGGACCCCCATTTTTTATCCCTGTTAAGTCTCTGCAAAAATAGGCTTTTCAAAGTTCGCATGAATGGCTGTCATTAAGGATCTGCTGTTTGTGCCGAAGAAATTCTCACGGTTTTCAGCCCCATCGTCCCCGCCTGCGATTAATTATCCATCCATTCAAAGTAGTTTATAGGGCAAAAAACTGCCGAGAAATGATAAAGACGAAAATTTAATTCCTCCTGTAAGTGGATGCGAACGTCAGAAACCTGATATCTGCATGCAATAATTAAATTTACGATAAATATTTAGGCTCACTAACTATGAACATCTTCCCGTATACTAAAGGATCCTTCCAGCAATTTAGTTTAAAATTTAAAAATTCCTTGTGCATTATACAGGGTGTCTACTGGGTTTGGTATTGTTAATTCCATGACTTTTCCATGACTCTTTCGTGACTTCAAAAAATGTTCCATGCCTATTAGAATTTAGGGTCGTTCAAGTTCTATGTCATGACTTAATAGCGATTTTCAGAAACATTATCAAACACAATGATGACAGGTTTATTGTCAAAAAACAACTTTTTTTGCGGACATAGGTGATAAATGAAGAAGTTAAACTAACATTTTTATTTTGTGAATCAATGAAAAGACAAAAATTCCATGACCCTGATGGACATTTTATTACTTCCATGGCCTGAATCCCATTTCATGACTTTTCGATAACTTCCATGACCGATAGACATCCTGTTATAGGGAGTGTTACTAAAATTTCAATCATTTCTGGTACTGGGTGGGCCAGAAAAACATCACAAATAGCTACAAGTAGATGAGTTGTTAAGTTTATTATTATACTGCACTTTATGTTAAAGTATTTAAGTTAAGAGAGGTAAATAATCAATTGTGTAGCTTACAATGGACACTCTTAACCTGACACTGTGTTTTCACTAAACTTTGTATTTCACTCGTGCTAATTTCTTGCTAATTACAAGTTTCACGCATTTTTTGGCAATGTGGTTATTTGTTAAACGTATGGCAAAACATGTTCAAAGCACATTATCAGCTTGTTGTCAATCAGCAACCACTTCACAATGTATTTTTTTGCTTTTGGATGTTCCTTCCTAGCAGACAGAGCAATATTAGCATCCCCTAGCTTGCAATTTAATGATGACAGAAGACATGTGCATAAGGGCTCGTTTTAATTAGCCTTATGATGGGGTCGATGCTGAGCTTCAGAGGCCTAATATGCTCTTGAAATGGATATTGTCGACCATGATTTCGATTACGGAAAAGCAACGCTTTAATCGGCTAATGGATTTTAAAACCAATTATTGCAACGGGGCTGCCTGGAGGGAAGATCAGGTTGCCCTGCCAGGTTCGCTTAATTCTCACGCGAGCTTTTCGGTTTTTTTTAATGCCAAAATTGCGAGTTAATGCGCTACTAATCGATGCTCGAGCAATGGGATCATCGCTGATTTGTCTGAGGAGCATTTCTGGAAGACGCTATTTGTACGCTGATTGAGATTATGCTTTAACTTTTACCACCTTGCTGCAAAGGTCGTGAAACCATGCTAATTGAGTCGAAAAATATATCACCAATTAATGTTAGGGTGTGGAGTTGGATCATTGACCTTTGTGCACTTGGAAAACATTGCTGCTTTTGTAAACAACCCAAATTGTTCTTCTAGGTAATCCGGTAAGTCTCATATTATGGTCCATTATGTACCCTCCCTTTTGGTTACAAACTGGTGTAGTGTTTGAAAACTGAATTTTGCATTTAGTTTTTTCTACAATTACTTGGCAACCAATTTTTTCTTTAACCTATCAGATTCCAAAAATACAAATGAATGCGTGATTTGAACTGCATGTGTGAACAAATTGGAGAGATCCTAATACGTTGAGCATTATAACCTAAATCCAGGGGATCCTAACGTTTCCCCAGACCTGGAAACTATGGAATTGTCAGGGAGAATGGAAAGGTATGGAAAAGTCAGTGAACATGGATTTACTTTGAGAAAATCGGGGAAATTCAATAAGTCGACATTGGTTAAAACAAAAGTCGACAGATGACAAGCAATTCAGTGGAAGAAATTATAATGAAATTATCAACTTGAAACGTTACTAATAACATACATATACATGTAGACAAGTCATGCTCCATCCCTTTAGGAAAAAACTTGATTGCAGACTGATTTAAAGTGGTTAAAAACTGAACAGTCACTTTGCATTTGTGTTTTTCTGCAACCAAAACATGTTCTGGGTTTAGTATATTTGCAACCATCGCCGGTACATTTACAGGTTTCTTAAATACCAAGGCATGAATTTTGTTGATTCAAAAATGTAAGGTGTAAGAACTGAGTTGAACTGAATTGAATTGAATTGAACTGAGTTGAACTGAATTGAATTGAATAAAAAGCTTATGCACTGAGCAGACAGCAATATAAGGATTAATCCGATTATCGTTATCGAATTGGAGATTACGCTGCTTTCCCTTCGCTTTAACACTATCTTTCGCGTTTTCTGCAAATTTTCTTAGATGTGACTTGCTTTATTTCGTCACTCGAGATCAAAACTTAGAGACAAATTTCAGGAAGACGTGCTTTTCAGGTTTGACTGATTTCCCTTTAAAAGGGGCAGCCACCGGACGTAGGTAATCACTGCTAACGTCGGTGCTAACAGTGTTTGCCTGCCCGCAGGGTGTACCCCTGAAAGTGGGCAATCTCTGCAAGCTTCCCTGCTAGCAGCGTTTGCCTGTCCACGGTTGTACGTAGGTTTTTAAAACGACTGCTGTTGCAGCACTGCCAGTGAATTGTTGGAGCATTTCCTGCTTTATTGGCCATTCGTGAGGGCCCTCGAGCAGTTCTGAAACAGCCACTTCAGCTGGAACTTCGCAGAAATTAGCCCCACGTAAAGGCAGCTTTCTTATCGCCATTCCTCAAAAAAAATCATATTTTACCCCAAACGTGACAATGCTTTCTTCGCCATTCAGTCTGGATTCGAAACGGATTACCAGCAGAACATAAAGTAATTTGCTTGCCAGAAATTAAATAAATGCGCCTTCAATTCCTGGGTGTTTACATTTTCGAGGACTAACGAGTGGGTGGGAAGGGCACGCAAAAATGTCTTTTCTCAGGATGGGCACGTACAGCTAGCTTCAGTAATAACGAAAAAAGCGACGCAGTAAATGAGGTTGCTGAAAAATCCATAGGGATTAGAATAACCTCCGCATACTGCGACATGAACTGTAAAAAAATTAATGCTCAGCGGCCGTGAGCTGGCAGGGCCGTTCACCCGACAATCCCCTATTTTTTTTTTTTTGCTTTTTTCAGAAAAAATTTTGGCACCAGAAGCTCGGTCCTAACGAGGATTTTGCGGGCTTAGACCCGAACATGATAAAAACTAGTTGGCGCCATCATTTACTCCCTACTTTGCATAATTAAAGCTGCCACTCAGCATTCAGCGACGGTGTAGGCACAAGCTTCAAGCGTACGTGTACATCAAAAATAAATGTTTTTTTAAGGATAGCCTATGCCAGCGATGTTAAATTTTTCCTCTAATTACATTCTATCAAATGTAACCACCACCTGAAAATCTAACATTCCTATCCTAACGTATACAGTATGTCAATCCCATCCCAGCAACAAGGGATGGTGGTGTTATATTTGAGAATAGTTGGGTTGTATTTAAGAATGGTTGGGTTGTATTTGAGAATAGTTGGGTTTTACTTGAGAATGGTTGGGTTTCACTTGAGAATGGTTGAGATTGAAGTGAGACTGTAGGAATTAACTTCAAGTTATTTTAAGACCTTTCATTCGTGGGTCTCTGTGATTGTAGTAAATCACATGTATTTCTGAAGCAAAAATGCACAATGTGAACAGAATGCGAAATTCGATTTTTAGCTGTTTTACAACTCATTTATTCGAACCTCTCTTGCGTATTGTTGCTCTTAGAAAATTTCAAGTTCTAAGTATTGAAAGACACGTGGGGTGTTGGAAAATTTTCTCCAAAATTAATATCCATATTATTCCGCATTGACAGCAAATGAAAAAGCAAACTCATTTCTTTGAACCTCTGTTGTGCACTGTTGCTCTTAGAAAATTTCAAGTTCTAAGAATAGGGAGACACATTGTAGGTTGGAATATTTTCTCCACTGGCATCAAAGTTTGAGAAAACTTGAACGTCACGATTTAGAAAAATGGTGCAATGTTTCGCTTGATTTGGAAAAATCACAACAGCAATTTTCTGTGGACAAACTGGTTTTGCAAGTGCAAAAAGGTGATTAAGCTGAAACTTAACATGTACAGTATATACCGGTGCATGTAGCTCTTGACACCAAACATGTTCATGCTTATGGAGGCGTAACATAAAATTTACATCATAGACGTGTTTTAATATGTTTACTTGTTTTCCAAACTACCACACTGCAGGCATGTTGAAAACATGTTATTTTTTTCAGAAATTAGCATGCTTTCAGGAACACGTTACAATATTCCAAAACCGACATGCTAATCACGTGTTCTAGCACGTTAATTTACGTTTCACTGGATTTTTTGGTGGAATGCATCAATTTACGTTGCCTTCTATGGCATCTGGCGAAGTCTGCTCATCGTCAGAAGGCATTCCACCAGGCCCAAGGCGTCCTCAGAAGGCAATAACTTTTGCATGTCTGGACTTGTATATGAGGCCCCATGCAAAACGTAAACGTTTTGCGGATATAATAAATTTCCACGACAAACTTTTTTGTCCTTTGCGGCACGGCAGTTATGACCGGCTACTTCCTGGCCCGCTCATATCATCCAGTGACTTAAACGAAGTCGTCCATCATCCATAATGACCCCATATTTTTATTTATCAGCCAGCGAGATGCCTTTCATACGCCTCCGAAATTTGTCTTAGTCCCTGGAATGCAATGCGGCTGGTAACAGCTTGTCCATTTGTGGGCTTTTTGCCGCTGGGGCAGCGGTCATCCGTCTTCCTTCATGTCGCAAAAAATGGTCACCAGGTCGCATTGGAGCAGCTTTTGCTGGGTAAAAGTACTGGGATAACTGTGAAGGTGCACGGGAAAGATTTGTTGGGCTTACTTCGGTAGAGTCCCTGCAGTATAGACGCCCTAAGAAATTAGGCTTCTCCTAACGGCTCGTAGACTGGCAGTGATTCCCTGGTGGTCAGGGGCAGCTAAAACTTTTCTATAACGAATACAGCTATTGTTATGTTGATTGTACCCTTCCATCGTCTTTCATTCGGTATAGTCTCTGCTCCTGAATAGACAACTTAAGAAACTGAACTTCTCTTAACTGCTCTTAGGTTGAAAGAGATTGCCATGTGGTCAGGGGCAGCTGAAAATTTCTATTTTCAATTGGGAATACAGTTATTGCTATGTTGACTGTACCCTTACATCGTCTTCCATTCGGCATAGCCCCTGCTCTGGCATAGACGCCGCAAGAAAGTGAGCTTCTCCTAACTGCTCTGTGATTGCCTGGTGGTCAGGAAAAGCGGAAATGTTATTCTATTTTCAATAGAAAATACAGTTATTGCTATGTTGACTGTATCCTTCCATCCTCTTCCATTCGGTATAGTCCCTACTCCGGCATAGACTCTGTAAGAAAGTGAGCTTCTCCTAATGCTTGCAAGCTGGCAGTGATTGCCTGGTGGTCAGGGGCAGATAAAAATTTATATTTTCAATTGGGAATACAGTTATTACTATGTTGACTGTACCCTTCCATCGTCTGCCATCGGTTTAGCCCCTGCTCAGGTGTAGACGCCGTAAGAAAGTGAGCTTCTCCTAACGGCTCGTGTACTCGCAGTGATGGCCTGGTGGTCAGGTGCAGCTAAAATTTTCTATTTTCAGTTGGGAATACAGTTATTGATGTGTACTCTTCCATCGTCTTTAAGTCACGTAAGACTTCAAGTTCTGCATCCCACGCACGGACTTGAAGTGGTTTTAGCAAAATTCGTGTATACAATCAGGTAATTCAATCATGGTGCCAATTTTGACCCCCTCACGATTTTTCGACACTGACAGTATTTTCTCCTGTCGAAGCCATTTAGCCATTGCGGTGACTGTTAAGTGCACTGCCGAAAGCACTTAGGCAACGCTGACGTCACGCGTGACGCTAATCCCTGTCAAGATCAAATGATTTTCAAGTCTTTTCCATAAGTTCGGACATTGGAATGGTGGCAGCAAGGCCAATGGCAATGAAATCACATTTCGCTGCCAAAGGAAATGGTCTTATTGTTGCTATTCCCTTGCCAGTTTTATTAACCAAACCTTGCTGTTTGTTGACCATGAATGTGCCAGGTTTTTCTTCTACTTGAAAAGTAGGACGTTCTAGGAAGAGAAAATGAAGGGGAAATTATCCTAGTTTTCTGAATGGCAGGATGTTTACCCCAAATAATTTTGTTAAATCTGTCCATTAACGTATTGGTTAATAACACAGCAAATATTTCATCTGAATTGAATTAGGACAGATGCTTTGACTAATAATTACTGTTCAGCATCTCTAAAGGAAAATCCTGGTTGCAGAGCAACTGATTTGAAAATGATTACAAACTGATGATATTTGTTGCTAGTCTACAACCACCACTGAAACCATTACGTTTGATTAGTCTCATCTGTGCTTAATGTGAACTGCAAACATGTGCAATCTTAGTTGATGGATAAACAAGTGTTAAAACATCATTGCCTATGACATCAGTTGGTAACTTTGGAATCAGTTTAATTTCAGCAACTGATTTCTAATTTAGTTGCAAATACATCAGCCATCATGGAATATCAGATTTCCACCAATTTGGTTAGGACAGATGCTTTGACAAATAATTACTGCTCAGCATCTCTTAAGAAAAACTTGGTTGCAAAGTGGTTGCAGAACAACTGATTTGAAACCGATTACAAACGTATATTTGTTTCTAGTATAACCAGTTTAGTTGCAGGCTTGATTTGCAACAACATATGCAACCAATCCGCTACTAACAACCAGTCTACAACCACCACTAAAACCATTACGTTTGATTGTCTCAGGTGTTCAATGTGAACTGCAAACACGTGCAATCTTATTTGATGGATAAACAAGTGTGAAAACATGATTGCATATGACACCAGTTAGTAAATTTGGAATCAGTTTACTTTCAGCAACTGATTTCTAATTTAGTTGCAAATACATGTACATGTCATCAGCCATCATGGAATATCAGATTGCTACCAATTTATGCCAAATTGCAAATGCAATCTGTTTGCAATTAGCTGTTTTCAATCAGTTGTTTTCAGTAAGGCAATGCAGCAGATGAGAATTATGTCCAGTTCCTGGAGCCGTTAGTTGCTTGATTGCTAGGCTGGTTGGTGTCAAGTCACAATATCTGAAAAGCAAGATGGCGTCCCAACACTGACAAAGGTCCTCCAAGAGCCTCTTGGGCTTCCTAAATGTGCCCATTTCTGTACATGTAAGGGATTTTATTACTGAATGGCATCATATTAATGAATGAAATTGATGCAGTAGACGCCATGGCACGAACGGTCGCGCAATCAACGCCATTTTATTGGTGACAAAGCCCGACAAACGAAATTATTGAGGTCGCAACCTGGCTCTGTGCAAGGGCCCAGGCAAAACTGCAACATTCAATATAGCAATTAAGGCCTGTATGGTCCAATTATCGTCACGTTCAGCCATATCCGGAAGGCTGGGCGCTGATTGGCTCTGCGACATGGGATATTCAGATCAGAAAGCTCATTAGCGCCATGTAACGTGAGCTGGTACGTTTGGAACTTCGTCAGGCATCACTGGATCCATGGCCCCATTGCTTCAGGGGCTTCAATGGGAATCAAAATACAGAAAAGCAACTTTGCTGCCGATGACATTGACACTGCCACACTGTGCGCTGCCCATGTTCTGGACAGAAGCTGCACTTGAAATGCCTCCAGAGGCAACGAAATCTCCAATCCTCTTCAAACTGATTATTGATTTGTTGCACGGAAAAATGTTTGTTTCCAAAAATACCGGTGTGTGCCATGTCGAGCCGTGTCGCTGTTTGATGCCTGTCGGGCGCGAAACACGAGTTCCTGGGACATTATGCATTTGCAGCTGGTATATTTGTATACTTGTCACGTAACCAGTTTCCAAAATTATTTTTGATATTAATTATATGTATTTTCGTATGTGATTAAGTTTGATGTCGTTTTCTGGTGCATCCTACAGGAGCAGCCACTTTCGTCACGTGGTCCTCACTTGCTTTCCTCAGCAGGTGTTGTCAGGAAACATTTTTGTTCGTATGGGCCAAAATGTTCCTTTAGGTTCTGTGACCTAAGGCCCTCTTGTTGGGGCTCGGTTAACATGTGTCCACCATCCATATATTGATAATCGACTGTGCTTTTGAGTCAATGGCCTCTGTATGACTTGGTGAAAACCTAACTTCCATTGTTTGGGCTGATTTGTTTAACAAAAAGGTCGACTGTTGCGTTTCTGAATGATAAATAAGGTAGTCGCCTACTTATCAAATTTTTATATGGATCATATTTTTCAACAAATATACTCCTACAGCCTTCTCATCGTTATTAATTTTTACAATTTCGAAAGTAGTAGTCCACAAAATTCAGTGTTTGAAATCACTGGCAGGCTAAACACATGACTTGGCCCTTTCTGAAGCAAAGCTATGTCAAATTTGTAAAAAGAGTTTGTTTAGATGTGTCTGGAATAACTGGAAAATGCATGGAAATTTGTCCGACTTATAGAGGTGTTCAACTTAAAGGGATTACACTATATATTATTGCGTTGCTGTGGATTGGTTGCACATCTCACATGTAATGATAATGCATTTAGAAACCCATTATAAGAAATGCATTGGTAAATACTGTACATTTTAAAATATTTGTTGATTGAGACAAATTTAGTTGAAAACGCATTTCCGACTGCATTTTAAAATGTGTTTTAAGCAGTTTGTAATGCATTTCGGAATGCATATTGCAATGTATTATGTGGGTTGGAAAATGTATTGTGTAACGCACACTGTAATGTAACAGTAAGCTTAGTGCGTGTGCATTGAAGGTTACATTGTGTAATGCATAGTGTAGGCTAATGTACATGTATTCAGTGTGCATTGAAGAATGCATTTTACAATTAATATTCCACGCATGGTGAAACGTAAAAATCCTCGCTATATTTCATAATTTGAAGGTTTAAAAAATTCCAATTCTGAATTTGAAACACATCTAAAATATTCAATCAATAATTTAGAACTGGCATTGAAATAAAGTTTAAAAATCAAAACTACATCCGAAGCCCAACCAGGAGCACAATCAGTCTTGCCGCCATGCAATCGAATTGATGACACCAAAGGTTTAAAATGTGACATGCTAAACACACGACTTGGCCCTTTCTGAAGCAAAACTACGTTAAATCCGTAAAAAGCGTTTGTATAAATGTGCCTGGAATACCTGGAAAAGTCATTAAAATTTGTCCGACTTATAGCGGTGTCCAACTTAGAGGGGTTTCACTATATATTATTGCGGTGTGTGGATTGGTTGCACATATGGGTGAAGCGGTAACCATGTAGAAGCTCAGTCAGTTTGCAATCAGTGTTGCTGCCAACACTTTGCAATCACTTTTACCTAGTTTCCATGCAGACTTAAATTGAATTTAGATAAAATCTACTTTATTAACGTCAAGCATCATTGCGTTACAATGGCCGTACAAACAATTTGTCACCTGGTGGTTAAAAGCTGCAACTCAACTAGAATATAGGGCGATAGGGCGTGGTCTATCTGGCGTCGCAAAAATCCGATTCAACATTTCTTCATTACAGAATCGACTTTGTTAAAATGGATTTTAAATTTTTACTTAGATAAAACCACCCCTTTGCAGTTGCTCAAACTAAATCCGTAAAATCAACTTTAGGTAAGCAAAACGCGTTTCCATACAGGACTTTCTTGTTTAAAATGCTCTTTAACTCTGCATGGAAACTAGGTAATTTTTCCATAAGGTGTGTGTCATCAGCTATTTTCCGCATGATGACTCAGTTGACAGTCAGGAGGGATTGTTTTAGCACGCTGTCTGCTTGTTTAGCCGCTGCTTGAAAATGCAGCGACAAGATGCGGAAGGCGCCGTCAGGAGGCCTTCCGAAGAGAAATCTTTCACGTTGCCTGTCATGCAGGCTTCACTGGAGTGGAAAAGGATTTTTAATATTAGCTCGAGTCTTGGAATTCGAGTTGCCAGCGATCAGTGATGGCACGTCAATGTTGGAAAAAAAATTGCAGCGATGCTCGAGTTTGTTTCCGGAGCTTCGCTTTTCGCTTCAGCTAGCTGCAGATCATGGAAGCATCCCAACCCCAAATGTAAACCTGTGGAAAGGTGCAATCCGCTCGGGACTCTAATGAGGATTGATGATTTCCATTACCAATTTTTATGGCATGGAAGGTGAATTCCAAATAGGGAGTTATGGAAGGTGTTCGATTTGCATGTACGGAAGGTGCGTCTCGCAAGGCTTTTGATGCGATTTTCCACCTCGTCCATGGATGGTTAAGTAGGGTAATAAGTCACTTTGAACGCCGTCACGTGGTCACACCAACTGCAGTAATCTAAATCCACTTCCTGTTGCACAAGTGCATTTAGCACAGGGTGTCTCCCAGGCATGGAAGTTATGGAAACGTCATGAAATGAAGTTTAGGTCATGGAAGACATGAAAATGTCAAGAAATTTACACCAGGGTCATGGAATTCTTCTTTTCGCTGATTCACAAAATAAAAATTTGGGTATAAATTCTTCATTTGTCACCTATTTCCTCAAAAAAATTTCGCCTATGGCGTGTTTTTGGTCAATAACCATGTGGTTTCCGTGGTACATAATGTTTTGGAAAATCGGTGACTCATGACCCATAGTTTGGGAACCTCTGATATACATGATATCAACAATCGTTTACAGTATGGAAAACTACAGTTCCATAACGAACTAAAATACCGTCTCTCATCCCGTTACCGCATCACATTGCAAAAATTCGTACAAAATAACAAGTCTGAGAGAAAGTCCAGATCCACACTGGCACATGACATCTTAGTTGACAGAGGATATTGAGTTGAAGTTAATTGAGATTTTAGACAGTACAGTTAATCTCTGTAAGTTGACCACCTAAGGGTCAGTCTCAAACTAGTCAACATAGGAACGATGCGTCAACTGACACAGGATTTTAATTCCGTGAACTACATGTACTGCATGTACTTGCATTTTACAGTAATCATCTATAATTCATGAATCATGTATGAATAATCTCATTAAAATGTTCTCAATATGCCAGTAATACTAATATTCTGCAAATTTATCCAGCAATTACACGTACCTTACAGTAGTACTGGAATTTTATTGCAGAAACACTAATGTACAATTAGAAATTTGATTCTATAAGATTTGAAAGCATATCCAGACCGTTATCCTACCTGTTGTGGTAATAAAAAGCCCAAATCTCGAATGAAATTCTGCGATGTTTTATTGTTGTGTTTCCAATTATAAAGAAAATTTCTTCTATTTACTGCCAAGCCCCCATTATACTGAATGGGTTCAAAATGAATCCTTCTACCTCTATAAAGACAGTTACTGTTCAGGGGTGTACAGTGTAAGTTTTGCAAGCAGAAAATAAATTTAATCATCCACGGCTTTACATGTTGATCAACACATATAGAGTAAAGTATTCGTACCACTTGGTGAGTGTTTTATTCGACATACATGTATAGAGTAAATTAATATTGTGTTATTAATATTATGTGGCGACTGTCCGGTGCATTTAAAATGTGGTCAACTTTGGAGGTACTATTGTGTATTAGTAAAACATTTTCATTCTCTGGGATTGGGCATCGACCAGGTGCACATGGAAATATTGTCTTTGTTAAATACCATCATTGTGTTCCAGAAACACACCCAACATTGATATGTGGAGAGTTTAAGACAACATACAATGTATGCTTTGCAGTTAGTAGATGGCATGGTACATGACAGGTGACATTGTGGCCTCAAAGAAGCACATTACCGGTATCTAATGCAATTGGAAAGGAACCATTAGTGTTCTGACGTCACACCGGTGAGATGTCAAACGTCCAAAGTTGCCATTTCAAGAGGTACTGTTTCACTCAGCATGCATTCATTACCGCCTTTCCGTGACCATGTCACATTCGTTATTCCAGAAGAATTGAACGATTGCAGCATTTCTTAAATGGGATTGGCTGAATTATTCCATCACACGGAATCGTATCCCCTCAGGTCAGGGCCACGCCCACGGTTAATAATGCAGGGAAAGTGTTATGGAAATGCATTTCCTTTGATTATCAAATGGCCTCCCCAAGGTGGCGTTTTGAGAAAATTCGCTAACAGTCGCTTTGCACTAAACAATGTGACCGGTCTTGTGCACATCAGGAGTCCTCCTGGGACGTGCTTGAAGTTACGTGTAGGTGAAAAACTAACTTGCCATCGTCGTTGTCAGCCAGCTGAAATTGGTGCTGTGCAATTGCCATTAAGCCATAACAGTTAACTCCCTAATGATAGCGCTATTGAAAAACAGCGTTGTGTTGTTGTACGTCATAAAAGCCGGTATATGGCGTTGAATTGCGTCGCAAAGTGTGCTGTAAGTACACGAACACTGTAGGTGATAGGCACTGGCACATTAGAACATCAGAACCGCGCCCTGGTGTCTTTTATCATCATTGAACTATAAAATGCTGCGCTTGGTTTGGCCCACCGATACTCAATAATTCAATAAGTGCTAATATCGTAATTTCGTGAGCTTCCGATGCCATCATGAAAACAATTTGAACATGGCGTGCAAGGAAAGGACATAGTCAAGAAAACTCCGCTAAATGTTTGCTAAGTGGTATGGTGGCTGTTTTAGGCAACAGCAAAACTATACTCCATCAGACAAATGCACCTTTCAGATGATACCTAATAAATGGCCCTTGCTGGTCCCCAAGGACATACCAGCGGCTGTCAGGTACCCTAAAACTTACTGGTGACCTAAATGAAGATTTACTTGCCTTACTGAAGACAAGTACCAAACTTCACGAAATTAAACTTTTAGAAATACTCAGATCTCTAGAAGTCGGATACACCATTATGTTGGACGGTTATCCTGTACCCTGGACATGTGTCATAGAATGAACATTGGGAAAACTCCTCTAACAATGGAACATTGCCAAGTGTCAGTCTGACTTTGTGAAAATGTTTATGTTAATCGACAGGTTTTGGTGCAAAATGTAATTTAGCATGCAGGAAGAATTGCGGAAATGACATGTGCAGCTTCGAACAAGTTAAACATTGTAAAAAGACATAGGGCCAATTGGTAGGCTTCTCCTCAGGGCTTTCGACAGCATGAAAGCTGGGTTCTTCCTATCTTGAAGCTATCAGATGTTAACTTGAGTTGAAATCTGAAGCAACTGCTTGAATTTGTTTATTGGATTTATTCATTGAGTGTTTTAAAATTGAATTTGTTTATTAGTGCAATGCCTTAACTCAGGGATGAATTACATTAAAAATAGCATTAATTATACATGTATAATTAATATATCTAATTCGAAGTGAGTGTGAAAGCCAACAATATCTTTGGTATGATCACCGTTCGTTATTTCGTGATATGAAATACGGAAGCCTACAATTAGGGGTGACCTTTTGCTTGGTCGTATAAATTGTTCTGAGTTGCAAATGGTTCATTCCCCAATTTTCCGTGCATGATACACAACATTTTGAACTAAAAGCAGCCTATTAGTACAACAAATTTTACAAAATCAGAGTGATACTTGACAATGTTCCATTGTACACGTTCAGTCAGTGGGATACCCTATTACATGTCAGGTGTTTTGAACAGTTTTTCTCTGCTTCAGACAACTGCCATAGAATTAACATTGGGGCAACCCCTCTATGTGGGACACCATGTAATTCGTAAGTTGGACAGTTTCATGCACCATCGATACGGGAAAAACCTTTCATGTTGGACAATAATTTTTGCCACCCAGACGAAGATTGTAAACTGTATTCCAACCCGCTTCTGGTACCCCGAACCCATTTGGAACCATTCTAATGTTCCAATTTTTTGCATGCTATTAGACAGTGGAATTCAGTTCCAAAGCTTTTTGACTTTCAATGAATCAAAGATGTGAAATAGAATGAGAGTTCCAAGAACTTTCAGTGGAACAAAAGCTGATGCCCTTGCTAAAAGGTTGTAGAGGAAGCTAAAACGTATAAAAAAAACAGAAAACATTCATTTTTATCTCATCATTTAGTGACTGCTCGATCGATCAGTACCATTGTCGTTTACCAAAGAATACAACTTTTAAAAACAGAAGGAATTTTGCGCAGATGCACTAGCTATTGAAATGAAAACCACTCCAGGAAACGCTGGGGCTGGAAAATCGTTGCTTTCAATGTAAATCATTAAAAACTATCTTTGTTTTCATACTCCATGGGACAATAGCTCCAGCATGCAGAGCACTTTGGGAGGTCCTTTATTCCGCTTTTCGTGTAGGCAAATCCAGTTCCTGTTGTAGAAGACGTGCGGTGATGGGAAATGCAATTTTGACAAATCCTTTCTTCCTCGTTTAAATAATGGCTTTTCCAAGGATGCAAATGTAAATGTGTGTATGCGCACGACGTGAATTGGAAATAAAGTCAAATAATTGAACTGTTTGAAATGCCTCGCGTTCATCCAGATGAAGATGCGGAGGCCTATGCATTTAACTGGCATTACCCAGCAATGACAGTGATTGAAACGCTAAAGCCATTGGAATGATCTGAAAGCTTTAAATACCTCGGAGAAAAAGCAAAGCTGCCGTGAAAGCAATTGAACAATTGTCAATCTAATATCTGGAATCGTTGAAATTTAGATAATGAGAAATCTGGTGGGGAAGATGAAAAAAAACAGCGTGCCTGAGTTGGGAGTAATGATGTAAAGTGTGGCTCCAAGAGGAAGCAATTTTGAAAGACAGCTCAATGGATTTTGCATTTGGAAACACAATTTCCATCTGAGCCCGAATTAAAGTAGGCCTGTCTGTTTGGCCATCTTTGAGAATCGAAAGAAATGAAACAATCTCAAAAGTTTCACAGGAACCTCTATGGAAAAAGTTGGCTGAAAACATTAAAACCAGCTTGTTGCTAATAATGTCCTTAATTCCACTTCATAACTTTGTCTTTATGTAAATGTTGGTTGAAAACATGAAAACCAACTCTTTTCTAACACGCTCATCCTGGCTCCGATTTACTTGAGTGAATATTACTGTCACAAAATGTCCTGTGAAGGCAAAAATGCTTGACTTTGATGAGCAAAACTTTGTCTTTATGGAAAAGTTGGTTGATAACATGAAAACCAGCTTGTTTACATGACAAGCCCATCCTGGATTCAATTTCTTGAGGGAATATTACTGTCACAAAATGTCCTATTAACGGGCAGTTCCCCTCCCACCCCTGCCATGTTAAAAAATTGAAAAATTGTATACATAACATCTCTGCGAATAATGAATAA
>JAQGAF010001331.1:0-32290 GCA_034687865.1 Kryphioiulus occultus | reverse complement strand
AGAACCTACAGCACTTACGCTGTTGCCGCTCCCGCTGCTGTACACGCTCCCGCTTTCACCTCCGCTTACAGAGCCCATGGTGCTGGAGCATCAGGCGCCTACCAGACCTACTCTGCACCCGCTGTAGCAGCGCCATCTCGTGGCGCTTATGGCTCAGTGAGCTACTCCACCAACATTGGTGGCACCCCTGTAGCAGCACCAGCACGTCCTGCAGCCTATGCATCAGCCCCCGCAGCCTACGCACCAGCCGCCATTGGCCACAAGAAGAGCTCCTACGCCTACCACGGTTAACTGTCAAAGAAAAAGACGACAAAGTATGACGCCTAATTTAAAATTTGCATATATCTATTGTTACACAACGCATATCATAAAGCCTGAAACAGCGAGCGCTTGCGAATTTAATATGTTTGACACACATATATCGTTGTAAATCCCGGAGGAGAGCGCCCTCGGTGACGTTTTAATAAAGCAGCATTTGAAAATATAACGTTGTTCTCGTTGCTGAATCGACGGAATTCAAGACCAATCGACCTGCTGTACAGGGTGCGCATAAAAGTTTTTTTTTCTAAGTTTACACCTAGGAACATTCACTTCAACTCAGTAACCTACAATCAGTAAGTGGTGGGGGTGTAATCCATCAACCCAATGGTTATCAACGCATCAGGATATCCTTTGATAGAGATTCACATCATGTGGTACAATTTGGAATTGGTGCCGATTCAATTTTTTTCAGATATTGAAGAACAGAGCACCATCAAATTGGACCATGGTAAGTCAAAAATCAGGCGCACAAAACTCATGTAAATAGTATCCATGATCCGAAGTCCAGAATATGAGCAATGCAAATGCCATGACGAGAATGGAAAAGAGTTTGAATATTGATTAAACGACATACGCTCTAGGTGCCACCAGAGGCGCACATTACGAAGTGGACTGAACATAAAAAGTATGAGTTGATGCTAGAACCTCCTATATGTTAGTTAACTTAGTTAAACGTACTGTTGGTACATTTTAAACTTGTAAACAAACTTTGTGCACACCCCGCATAATTCATTAATATTATATTCAGCCTAAAAGTTAACTTCAATCAAAAATGTAAATTGTGTTTTGTAAGTTGTTTTGCTAATTGGAAGTGAATTTTAGGCAAGTTGACTTTAATTTCGTCAGATAAACATAGTGATAGTTGTAAAACCAATGTGAAATTTATGAATAGAACATCAAGCACAACATAAACAGATGGAGTCATCTAGCCGAACATCGCTAACTTATATGAAACACGAATCGCTGTTTTAAATGCAAATGTAATAATTAACCTGCTAACGGTCTTCTCACTTGAAGTTTTGAACTGCATTGAGACAACTGTAATGTTGCTTTACGCATTTTACGCCATCTTAAAAAAAAGCAATTTAGTATTTTAGTTTTCTACAATACAGAACGTAATTGTTTTCGAAATCTCATGTTCTGCGGTTGCCATGGTTGCCACTTGCGCCACCTCCTCGCGCATCGGCACGTGACTATATTCAACGAATGAACGCTTGCACGTGATGAGCGGCAAATTCAATCTCCGTATAAACGTAGCCCAAGCTATTATAACTACATGTAATGATGTAAATTTAAAACTCCCAATGTACTTTGTCCAGCAATTCCTTTATTGAAACAAGCGATGAATCTGGGACATTTTAAACATTTCTGGTTTATTTATTAATGATCAAGTTTTTGGGAACAAAATCACATAAAAGAAATAGCTTCCACAGAAAAAATATTTCCTTCAGTGTATTTTTTCATTACTGAAAACCTACAACTACTAATGACTAAGATTCAAGATATTCTTCACAATGAAGTGCGATAAGAAACCAATCAGGGATAACCTCAAACAGTACTTTTCCACGGACTACGAAGGCCACATTTTTCGCAAAAATCGATAAATTTCAAATAATGCCAACACCGTTTGCCAAACTTAAGAAACCTCCTATCTAGTTATGCATTACAATCTAGTTCAGTAGACCACTTAAAATTCGCCTGCAATCCATCTTGTCACCAAGGGTAGCCGCAATAATAATTATGTGACTTCCTCTTATGCAAACTCGGTAACATTGGCCATAACTAGTTTCGGACAAGTTTTTTGCTACGATATCACATCTCGACCAATATTAAAATTTGCTCGCGTCTATTAAGTACGTGTAGATTTTGGGCTTTGCCAACTGTGTGCTAATAAATATTATAAAATATGTAAATGTTGGCGTATGTGAGTGCAGTACGATCTTATTATTGCCTGACCAACGGCTTTCAGTGAAAACTAGGCTGAATTTCATTTCATTATAATGCATGTCACATGTATGACTACTCGTAAATTAACGAGTGATCTCCATAAAGAAGCCCAAAAACCAGAAGAAAAATGGCGGAGTTGGTTTAAATCTATGACAATTTCAGCGTCGAATTCAACTATCACCATGACGATTGTGTTTTAAAGAGCTGAAACCCGTTATCAATACATTTCAATATAGGCTAACAAGAAAAAGGCAAAATCGTTCGTACTTTTCTTTTTTTTTTTCATCAAAAACAACCATTTGCTGAGAGCTGCCATCTGGTACTATAGGGGAGGGGTACTGAGTAGCCCACTGATCTGATTTAAACGAGTATTTTATCATCTAAAATTGGAAAATATTATAATCGAGGCGGATTTTTCCCACATAAACTGACTTTCAAATAACGTGCTTGAAGACTGGCATTTAATTTACGGCCACGCTGTTCTTGCCCTTCAGACACACGTAATAATTCTACATTATTTACAAGAATTAGATCACCGAATAATTTTGATATAATGTAAATGAAGTTATCGGTTGACTATATATGTAAGTCAAGAGTAAATATGCTCATACGGTGTATCAATTTGCAAAATGAGAACGTTTTCAAAGTTAAACAAAAGATTTTAGGAAATACACTATTACGAAATTTCCACGGAATATGCCTTGTTCCAAATATTGGCAAAATATGCATATCAACTGTCATATGAAAACTGACTTCGCTGCATGATTTGTCTTAGCTAGGTTTCTTAGCTGTTTTTTTACTTTTTCTTGTTGTTTGTGTTTATCCTAAACCTAGCAAATTTCAAAATGTAATTTTTTGCTTGCCCCAACCGCAGACAAACACTGCCAATCTACGAGCCATTAGGAGAAGCCCACTTTCTCATTGTGTTTATGCGGAGCAGGGCAGCAGCTGGGAATACGTCGAAGAGCAGTAGAATTTGTTTGCAAAGTGAAATAATAGTTTTTGCAAACTCTCATGATTTGCTCAGGGTTGACAAGGTGGAACACTTTACCACTTTTAAGACTGACATTTTAGCAACAAAATAAAATAACTATAAATAATTATGTTTTATTAGAAAGTCTAAAATTCATAACTATAGTGGAGCAATAAAAAGTTAAATCTCATAGATGCTAGTTTATCTATACATGTGTTTTTATAAATTCACAATACAGTAGAATTAAGAAATCCTGTTGAGGAATTAACCCCTCAAGTGTGTCAATATAATAATTATGAGTTGCGTAGAAGTCTGCATATTTTCAAGATTTTCTTCAAAAACGTGACTTCTAAATAGCATACAATATACTGGTAACAGTATTTATCAGAAGGCTCGAATTATTTAATGACAACTTTTCGGTGAAAATAATGAAAACCCAGTGGTACGTCCTCGCCCATGTATCAACGCACGATATATTCGTACATGTATGACGCCACTAGATTTTCTGAAAAGGCAAAATCCATAATTTTCTCTGTGGTTGCAAATTTTTTTTTAAAAAAAATTAACAAATGTGAGCTTATTCAGATAACGACAGGTTTTTCGTGAAAGTGTGGCTTGTAGTCCTATATAATTAATTAACTGTCGTTTCTGCATAAAAGCAGCTTCAACCATACTCATAGCCTTCATAAAGTTAAAGAGGCATTCAGGGCATCCACACCGGCTAACTAGGTCAGTTTCACTTTTGTCCACCACACCTTGAGGGAATGGGAAAAACACAGCACTTTTAGCATTTGGCTTTCACTTACATGGAGTTGCCAAAAAAAAGTAAAAGTAAATGGAAATGACCAACCGTTGACTGTAAAACGTGAAATATCGCCCGTTTTTAGATGCCAATTCAGGAATAATTAAGTTTACCCCACTTCTGGAAAACAGGAAACTTAGCATTTTTGAAACACAACGAGTTAATAAAAACCGATGCTAGATTAAGCGAATTGAGTTCTGTAAAACAAAACAATGTGGACAAGTCAATTACATAATTCACAATTAACTTGCAATGCCTCATTTAGGAAAGGAAATTAAAACATTCATTTTTTAGCATCAAAAGAATTTAGATATATACTTTCATCTACTGTTTAATGAACATGCTTGCTTCTACTTCAAAACGATAAAATTATTCTTATTTCTAAAACTGAATTAAATTCCAAATAAATAAAATTAATAAATCAACAAGAGAAAGAAGCTGACTATAATTTATACTAATACACTGTAAAGTTCGCGTTTTGTCCATACAGTTTTAAATAACCTTCAGTAATGTTGTAATGTTAGAGTAAGTAGCAATATTATTGTTATTATATAAATTGAATTTAAATTCAATAGAAATAACATTAAGTAACTAATTGAAAGATAAAGCAGATTATATTTTATACTAATATTCAGTAAAGTTGGCATTTCGTCCATACATATTACTCATAATTTTTCTGGCTTTTAAAATTCAAATTAAACAAAATACGATTGTTACCTTATTATAAATGTATTTAAATAGGTAAACACTGTAACCTGTTTATTAAGTAAATTGATGTATGCCTTCATGCATGAACATGTGAATCCAGATTCCATATAAACTTAAAATTAAGTTAATAATTTCAAGATAAAAGAAGATATGCATTATTTAATAACATCGATGATAATTTAACTTATATGAAGTTGTATTTTTGTTCATATTACTGCACATTACTTTTCACGCTCCCAATTTGAAAAGGAAAACAAATTCCAATTCGTTTGCCTAGTATAACATCAAATTTTGCTAAAATGCAAACATGTCCATGTTCTCCATTAAAACCGTCTAGTTTAAATTGAAACATATCAAAGTATCAGTTATAACTAGAAAACTAGAAAACTATATCTTAATATATTTAAATGATAAAAGAAAGAGAAAGTATTGTAAGTGCTAGAAATGGAAGGTCTATTCCCAATTTCGTGAAAAAACGAGGGTGACATTCAACATTTGCCCATTTGAACTCGACCTACTGTATTTTAGACGAAATCGAAAGGGACCAGTCAGGAGGGTCTTTTGGGAGAAAAAAAAATTGGGATGAGCAATGACTGGCTGACGATGTTCTTCCAACTGAGACATTAGACCAGGCCAAGGACCAAGTTCAGAAAACTGTATAAAAGGACCTGGACATTGCAACTTGATATCACATCTGAACAACATTACATCAATTGGATATCTGCGTGCCAGTCCTGCAAGAAACATGGGAGTAATAGTAAGTGCATACAGCTCAAATTTTCGTTTTACAATTTTTGAAAATACACAATTTGCCACGTGATTTTAATGTAAACTTTTTCTTAGATTATTTTGTGTGCAGTTTTGGGGTCGACATTTGGTGCCCCATTTCTAGGTTACAACCAATTTTCCACAATGCCTGTCCAATACCTTGCCCAGCCAATCTACAGTCCTGTTCCAGCCACCGCCCCCATAGTCACTGGCAATTTGCAACACACATTGGACACCCTGGGACAATACAACTTTGCATTCAGCAGCAGTGATGGACAAACCAAAACCGAAAACAGACAAGTCGATGGAGGAGTTTCTGGTCAATTCAGCTACATGTCACCTGAAGGTAAAGTAACTTTGTTGGTCAATGGTCACAAAATTATTTCCTCAATAAACAATTGTTCTTTTGTTATTCTAAAAGTTGTTCTAAAAGTACATAGGTCATCAAAGAAACATAAAATAGAAAATGCATGAGTATATCTCGAGTAGCATTAAGGCCAGTATGAGTTAGAATCAAATATTGCATTAGAAGCTTAAAGAATTTTTTTTTCAAACCAGGTAAACCAATCTCACTATCTTATATTGCTGACAAGGATGGTTTTCGACCAGCTGGTGACCACTTGCCAGTAGCACCAGCAGTGCCACCAATGCCAGCAGATTTGGCCGCAGCATATCAACAGTCCAATGACCGTCTTGCAAAAGCCTACGAAGAAGCTCGTCTTAGAGGTGACACAGAAGTTGAAACACCTTATCAAACCTACGTCCAACACACGCCAATAACTTACGCCGTTCCACAAAAGACAATGGTCTACATTCCCACACCCAACGTGTACTAATCCTCACCAAACATGCACCACATTTGAATTATTTGTTAAAACGCTTCCTGTATAATGCTTTTTGCCTGAATAAATATACTGCTAACCTGAACTTTGTTTTTTCAATCTTAAACCTACTCGTGAAACGTTATAGTTCTACATTGTGTACTGCAAACTAAATACTATCTGGGAATGTTGAGAAAAGGTCTTTTCCGAATAAACAAATGCCACTGTAACCAAGAAAAACACTGTCAATATTTTATGATAAGTAAATTATAACGGCAAGCATGCATATGTGTCAAAAACAGATTACGAATACTGAAACTTGTTTAATGAAACAACACTTGGCGAAAAAAAAAACCATAAATTAGTTGTTAGCTTTTTAATACTTGTAGTGTAAACTAGCATAAAATGGAGAAAAATTTTCGAGCAGGGTTGATAGGAAATACGTGAATTCTGTAGCAGCAATGAATATGTATGATTTGATGATTTACACCTTTTTTCATAATTCCTATTCCTATAGCGGTGTGTATTATCATTTTATGAGCTTTATTGTCATATCGACTACCATGTAAATTTTGTAAAGAGTTTATAAGCAACATGTGAAATTGTATACATGTATGTAGTGTAGCATCAATGGTTAAGTTTTATTTGATGACTTACAGTTTTTATAATATGAAGGGCTTAAACTAATCATGGCTCGTCACTGATAAACATGCCTTCATAAGGTTTACAGACCAATAACACTGGTTTAATAAAGTTTTATTTTGTCGTCCAAGAACTGACTAAAATGTTGTACTTATTGTGGCTGATTTAGTTATCTCAACATCATGCAGATTAATAGCCAGTTTTGTCATAACTCAGCTTTTCACTTCATCTTCCATTGTTTGAAACTTTGCCAAAAACTATCCACAAATGGTTACAGACATCCTCCGTTAAAGAAAATTATTTAACAGTAGGGGAGCCTAAATAAGCAAATTTATAGAAGTTTCAATATACTGTAAGCTTATTATCAGGTAGATTAAAAAGTCTATTCAGTTAAAACGTTGTCTTCATAGTCTTATTTTTGACATGTATCAATTTTAAGCTTATACTGTACATGTAATTATTACAAAAACCGGTATCATACATTATATGTTTGTCTTATCGGTTTATCATCAACTGATGAAAAATAAGCTTACTGTAATTACTGTATGTAAAAGTGCAGCCATTTTTATGAATTATCCAGTAAAATTATATTTAAGAATAAATTAATGTACC
Source organism: Kryphioiulus occultus (assembly GCA_034687865.1). Lineage (NCBI taxonomy): Eukaryota > Metazoa > Arthropoda > Diplopoda > Julida > Julidae > Kryphioiulus > Kryphioiulus occultus. The sequence continues at coordinate 24,696 of JAQGAF010001331.1, read as the reverse complement.
GTAAGATGGGAATTTTCATAAAGGTTTTCATATAGGTTCTCATGTAGTTTCTACATTATGTCAACTTATTCAAATAAACAAATCTGATATAAGTTAACTTAATATTCTCAATGGTCAAAACATTACAGCTATGTTATTACACAAAGCTTAGATAAAAAATGTAGGTAAACGTTTTCATTACAAATCTGGAGTAAATTAGGAAGGTGTTTGAAAAAATTTGACTTCAAAGTAATTACAGTCGGGAGCCGGTATTATACATTACACTGTACACATGTATGTTAGCCTTATCGATTTACCATCACCTGATGTAAAATACTGCAAGTAATGAATGTAAAAGTGCAGCCATTTTTATGAATTATGAATTATTAATGTACTGTAAGCTGGAAATTTTCATATAGGTTCACATGTAGAGTTTCTACATTACGTCAACTTACCGAAATAGACATATATGCTTTAAGTTAAGTTAATATTCTCCTTATGGTCGAATAATTACAGCTGTTATTACACAAATTGTAAATAAAAAAATGGATGTACACGTTTTCATTACAAATCTGGAGTAAATTAGGAAGGTATTTGAAAAAAATTTGAATTCAAAGTAATTACAGTCGGGAGCTATTAAGGCAATTTCGAAAGAAACAGCGGACACCATCCTAGGGAGATAAATGGATAACCTAGAATTTGGGAAGGCCTTAAAAGCATCTGCAAAATTTTCAAAAGGGAAATGAACAACCTTGGACATAATGGCTGTAATGTCAAGATAAATAGGGCACAAGGTTTTCTGAAGCATAAAAAAAAGGAGGGGAGAATCCAGAAAAAACCGTTTGTGCCTAGGTGAATAATACACAATCAACAAAAAACTACAAAAGACATTTTCCTTTCAAAAAATGCAAATAATCTTCCAGTTATATACTGTACATGTATCAAGTAACAAATTCTAGCCAAAGGCACACAGAACTTCAATAATTGCGGATTTAACCAGAAAAAAAACCGCTACATATGGCAATCACAGATAGTGAACTAAATACAAAAGACCCACATAATAAAAGTTATCAAGTTTGTTATAAGCAGAAATTAGCTATCATGTGCATGTATTTCAGTCAATTTTGTAGTTTTACTGTCGAAACTTTCCGAACTTAATAAAAAATACTTGACATGTTTACTAGCTCGACATGCAATTTAGAAATTTATTATTTAAAAATAATTATAAATAGCAACAAATTATACCTACAAATATGAGGACAGAATAAATTAATAACTGGTGAGCATTTTAAGAGTAAAAGGAGCCTTTGGAAGATATAATTTTATTTCCAAGACTGACAGCACCATTTCATGCAATAACGTTATCGTTTAAAATTGGGTGATCCAAAAAATTGTCAAGCAAAAGATACCTTAAAGGCAAAAGTGGCGTCAAAATTTTTATTTTTTACGCACTGAGGGTGATGATAGACCTCAATATACGTCAGTATGCACCATGCTACTTTTTTTTGCCAGTTTTGAAGAAGTGACCTTAGAATATTTCCAATGGACCAGTCAGAACAAAGGCCTTTGTAAGAAAAAATACAGACATCACGTAGGATTGGCTGGACCCATCTCATGGAAGAGAGTGAAAATTACTTTAGGTCAAGGCTCAACTACTGAACAATTATATATAAGGACCAAAACACTCCAAGAAGCATCATCACACCACATTTGGATATCTGTGCAGTGTTCAGCTTGAGAACTTAGAAACATGAAGACTATTGTAAGTATTTGTTCGTATACGTTTTTCGTAAATACTATTGCATCTGCCATGTCAGTTCACATTTTGCCATCCAATTTCACCGACAATTTCGAGTTTGGCATTGCCGCCACATATAGGCAATGCAAATCACACTACTTTAAGAAATTTTCATTTGCTTTAAAAAGTAACGAAAACGATTCAAATATATATTTGAATTCAAGCATATGCTTGAAATCAGCATGAAATTACAACTTAAATGATATCACATAATGTCACTGGTGATCGTTATGTATTCGACATTTAGTTTGCTTGTACATTTATAACAAACAATGAGGTATCTGGAAAAAATATTTCTCAAAGTTTTGATATCAGAATTTGAAACATTTCAAATTCACAGGGAATTAAAACCATGTATTAACAAAATAAAACTTAAAAAATTGTCGATATAACTACATACACAAAAAATTCTAATTCCAACACACCTGTCGGGAAACATGATGGCTCAAGTATCTTACAATGATGTTTTATCAAAAAGATATTTCTGATATTTCTTATCAACTGCTGTTTGTTTTGAAACCTCTTTCAAATTTCAAAGTCAATGAGGAATTCAAAACCTGTATTAACCAGCAAAATAATAGTTGGATAAAATTTGACAAAATAACTCCATGTGAAATAATGGTCATCGTAACATAGACGTATATGTGGTTGTATCAGAGGACCATTCAAAAAGTCACACCAGGCATAGTTTTACAATGGCTTTTACTGATAGTTTTACTGGACAGACTTTATGACCCCTTTGAAATTATTCGTATTCGACTTTCCAGTGTTTCCCCTCAGTCACCAGCATAGTATAATGTCTAAAGTACTTTCCAATATTGTTCCATCAACAAGAAACCCATACCATGATCTACAAAGGCATCGTAAAACAGTGGCTCATTTGCATCAGCATCAATCATATTTGCCATAGTTACATGTTTCAACGATTGAAATCCGTGACTATTCCTACTTTCAGTTCATCATTTGCGCCATTTTGGGGGCTTGCCTCGCCATGCCCAATGGCAAGAGCTGGAACTTTGCGCCCCGTGCTCCAGAGGTCCGAACCTACCAGGTGCAGGTCCCAGTCCACAGGGTGGAATACGTGTCCAAGCCCGTCCTGACCGAATACCGCGTTGAGGGTCCCAGGGTCACCGGCAGCCTCTACAAGACCATGGACACCTACGGCCAGTACAAGTATGGCTACAGCAGCAGCGACGGACAGGCCAAGACAGAACACCGACAGGGCGATGGTGGCGTTTCCGGTCACTACAGCTACTTGAGTCCCGAAGGCCAGACCATTTCCCTCGCCTACTTGGCCGACAAGGAAGGATTCCGACCAGTTGGTGACCATCTTCCAGTGGCCCCAGAAGTTCCTCCAATGCCAGCAGATCTAGCAGCTGCTTACAAGGAGTCCAACGACCGTTTGGCCAAGGCCCATGAGGAAGCTCGTCTGAGGGGAGACACAGAGTTCAGCGATGATGGTTCTTACAAGGCCGAAATTAAGGAGGAACCAGTCTACCAAACCTATGTCCAGCATGTCCCCCTGATGGCTGCTCCAGTGACCTACACCAAGAGCATCTACAATGCCCCAGCTGCTGCTCCAGCCCCACAACCCAAGCCTGTTGAGTACAAAAACTACACTTACACTGCTGAGCTTGCGGCCCCTGCAGCTCCAATCAAGACCTACAAGACCTACACTGCTGCACTTCCAACCAAGAGCATCTACATCGCCCCAGCTCCTGCTGCACCGGCCCCACTGCCCAAACCTGAGTACAAGACCTTCTCTTACTCAGCTGAGCTAACGGCCCCTGCACCAATCACGAATTACAAGACCTACACCGCTGCCCTCCCCATTAAGAGCATCTACATGGCTGCCCCAGCTGCCCCAGCGGCCCCAGAGCCCAAGAAGATCACCTACTCATCATCTTCCTACTCAACTGAACTTGGGGCACAAGCTCCGCTGATCCCAGCCTACAAGATGACCTATGAAACCGTGCCCCAGAAGAGCATCTTCTATTCGGCCCCAAAGCCCTTGGAGTACGAGGCCCCAGCAGCACCACCCACCCCTGCCCCAACCCCTGCCCCAGCCCCAAATCCCCTGCCCATGAAGAGCGCCTATGCCTACACAGGCTATTAAATCTATTTTGGTAACTGTATAGGTTTTATATTATGTTTTTCCGAAAACTTGAACGAGAATTTCGATTTTTGAAATTTTGGTATATACAGCCCGATGCATTTTCTGTATGAGAATAGTTTTGATGGCTTTTAATAAACTGCACTTGAAACACAAAGATGGTTTTCTTGCATGTAGTGAGATGAAAATTGGGTCAAGAGATGATAAATGGGGCTCGGAATTAAGGCATGTGTGAAATCCCCTCAAAGTCACGCTCGAAATGGCAAAGAAATAAACATTATTAAAATTTAGCTTCATTACTTGACATCAGCATAATATTTCATTCACATTAATATCAATTTGCACAAAGATTAAGGGAGGAGAATAGTGTTTTCGCCATAGGGTTCCAACACTCCAGAGTGATCATATCTGTGGAAGAGATGAAATGTTGATAAAACGGTCGATGTAAACCTTGACATGGTACACCTCAACCTTTTATTGTCTGTTAATAGTTTACTTGTGAGATGTGAAACACCCTTACCTCCTCCCTTAGGTGTTTATAGTGTGAAAAGCCATTTCATTTCAAATTCAGTCTGGAAAAACATATCATCATGACGACATCTTATGTCAATGGATATATACTCTCGGATAACTATTCTGGAGTTTGAATGTACCAAAAATATATAGATGTCTCAACTATTTTCTCTCAGACAAATACTGCATCTAATGAAATTCTAGGTCTACGGGTCTACGGGTCTACGGGTCTACGGGGTCTAGGGAGGCCACTGACAGTATGATACATGTACAGTATTTGAGGTTTGTTTGGTGTCATAAAATTTCATAAATGGTCAATAGTTACATTTTGAAACCAAACCAATACTCCGTTCAACATTTAGAGAAAATTGAAAAGGATTATTATATATAAAAAAATTGCATACAACTTTGGCAATGCCCATTAAAAACCACAAGTTATTTTTATTACGCTCTTTAATCCTAATCATAAATGTTAACAAACAAAGATTATTCACGATCTATTGAAGATGAAGTTCTTGCTTAATTGAGCTTATAATAATAAAATTAAAACTCGTTTCTGCAGAAAAAGTGACCGTCACTTGTGGTATTATTACCCTCAAAATCCTAAAATGAAATCGAATCGAATCGCAGGCCTTGCAGTATTTTATATGGCAAAAAACCCAAAAATTAACACAATTTAAGACAAACTCTGGCCAGCCATAAATGTCATGCTAGTTTAAATAACTTGAAATACTAACCTTATCCTGCATGATCACCAAATTTATACGTTACATTGATTTTTATTGTGGATTCCAATGAAAGAAATTCTTCTATCTATTTTCCTCTAATAACTTACAAATATATTCTGAAGCAAGCCAATTTATGGAAATCAATTCAAATAGTAAATGTCAGCATTAATATATTGTCGGTTTACAAAGGGCTTTGGCGGAATGCTACATGCTAATTTATTCACCTTGAGCAATAACTAGTGCAAAAAAAATTATCGAAAGTTGCAAAAATTGTTGCCAATTGTTGCCAAAACGTTAAAAAAAAAGCTTTCAGGTAAGCTGACAACCTTTAATTTACTTGGGTTTTATGAGACACACGCAGGGATACCATTAATCGATGCTAATTATTTTAACCTTGCAAAATCAACAGTGCCAACATTTAGGTTACCTACCATAGCCACAGAATATAATTTATTTTTTATGGTCGTTTTAAGAGAAAAAATTATCATCTGGAATATAGCCTAAAAACTTGTATGTCAGATTGTATTGGTGTCTGCATGAGAAATTAGGTAAAGATAGAAATCGAAATTAACCTTTTTTCCAGTTAGTTGCCAATCGAACTTTTACTATCACATCACACAAGATGACCGACTCTGGCTGACCAGCAAGAAGTGATGGTCAAGGTGTGGCCTGTTAGACCATTTAAATTGGTAGACAGTTCTGGACCAGGTCAAGCTCTTTTATGGCAGAAAAAAAGGTATAAAAGGGGAGACATTTGAAAGAAAGTCAACACACACTCAAAGAGTTTTTCTTGGATACTTCATTCTGCAAGTCAAGCCACTTTTGTCATTCAGAAGTTCAACGTCATGAATACACTAGTAAGTAAAAGTAAACGCTATAGTGAATCAGAACCAGAACGAAATGCGGGGGTACCAACGTGGGCCCCATAATCACTTAAAATCACGAAATTTCGCAGCAATATACTTTTTTAGTGCTGAGGACTTGTCCAGTAAACACCAGTCTCATTTAATGGCATTTCGAGTATCTCCGGCTATGGTCAATGCCCTGGAATGTCCTCAAGAGGATGTAATGCTTTAACAACGATGGACAAAATTCTCTCAAAATTCACTGCAAACTAACCACAATAAACCAACAGCCATACATTCCTCTCAGCTGTTGGAATTTGAAATTATTCAGCGATTGCCAAATATTCTGTGGTATTGCAATCGACTTACACTCTCCAAACATTTGCTGGAAAAAATACGTTCTTGGACTGCTTGAACCAAAAAAAAATAAGTGAGCCTGAAATTTAATATGGCTTTTTCATAGAAATCTCATTTAAAAAATAACTTCAATTAATGATAAAATTATTTCAAAAGTCACTTGAGCCAGAAATTTAAAATGGCGTTTCAGTGAAAGCTAAATTTTATTTGAAAAAATTAAACAACGATAAACTTATTTCAAAAATATAATTGAGTTAAAAATTTAACTAAACTGCTTTTTATTGTAAGCTATATTTTATTTGAAATACTTTTAATGAATGATAACATTGTTTAAAAAAACACTGTTGAGTCAGAAATTTAAAATTACTTTTTAGTGAAAGATCAATGTTTTTAAAAACTTTTTATTCTAAAAAAAAATTAAAGAATGATAAAATTATTTCAAAAAGTACAATTTAGTCAGAAATTCATAATGGCTATCAGCGACACTCAATTTTTTTCAAATACTTTTCATGAATGATTAAATTATTTTAAACAATCTAATTGGATCTGAAAATGAAAATGGCCGTTCAGTGAAAGTTAACTTTTATTTAAAATCATTTTAACAAATGATAAAATTATTTACAAATATAATCGAGTCATAAACTTAAAACAAAATTTAAACATAAAATTTAATTTGACCATATTTTTTTTATCAATTTTAAACAAGGATTTCAACTAATGTTATCTAGCTAAGAACTCCTTGCTTTCTAAGGCTATTAGCGGACTTTATTCAAATGAAAATGCTAATATTCTTCACATAATTTTTTTTCAAGATTGCTCTTTGCGCCATCTTGGGTGGCGCCCTAGCGGCCCCAAGCGGCGGCTATGGCGGTTACTACGTCAGCGCCCCTGCCCAGCCAGTCTACGTGCAGAACCCCCAACCAGAATCCCAAGTTGTCGTGGTCAAGAAACCGATCGTCACAGGCACCCTGTATCTGAGCCAGGACACTTATGGTCAGTATAAATACGGCTACACCAGCTCTGATGGTCAAGCCAAAGACGAGTCCAGAACTGCCGATGGCGTCGTAGATGGCAAGTTCAGTTACACCTCCCCAGAAGGACAGTACATTGTCCTCAGCTATCAGGCTGACCAAGGAGGCTTTAGGCCAGTTGGTGACCACTTGCCAGTGGCCCCAGAACTGCCAGCTGAGCTGGCTGCAGCCTACCAAGAAGCCAATGACCGTCTTGCGAAGGCTTATGAAGAAGCTCGTCTTAGAGGGCCAGTTGAAGGAGAGAAGGGCAGTGATGAGGGCAAAGGTGAGAGCAAAGGTGAAGAGGAAAGCCAAGGTCAAGATGGTGGTTATGGTGATGGTACCAGAGCTCACCAAGCTCCTCCAGCACCAGCATATCCCCAAGTCCAACAACAAACTCCAATCTACCAAGTCGCTGTTGCTCCAGGTGCCCATGCCCACCAACAACCACCTGCTCCAGTCTACCAGATCCATGCCCAACAGCCCGTTTACCAGTACTTGAAGCCAGTTGTCCAGGTTGCCTATCCTTCCCAAAGCTACTATCCAATAGCTGTTGCACCAGCCCCAGCTCCAGCAGCTAAGGAGGAGAAGAAGGAAGAGAAGAAGGAGGAAAAGAAGGAAGAGGAGAAATCCGAGGAAGGAGGTGAGGAAGAGGAGCAGTCCAAGGAACCAGTGCCATATTTGCAGTCTTCCTACCAAACCGAAATAGGGGGCGCCCCAGCTGTTTCTGCACCAGCGCCATCTGCACCAAGCTACAACTACGCTCACCAGCAAGGCCACTATTAGAGGGTTCATCATAGTCCAACATTAATTTATACGTCTGCAAAGTTCATATCATACCCATTTAAGAATCGACCGATTTGCTTTATTTATACATCAAAGTGCTCAATTTATATTAGATACTATTAAATAAATGGCAAATGAATATCACACCTGTTGTCTTTGTTTTCATCGCGATGCAGTGTGGACATTAAAGATTATAGGCAGTAAATCATAATCTTGATATGTAGTGGTAATCTAAGGATGATGAACAATATATCATAATTTCAGATGAACCAGCTCTAATTTCATAATTTCGGCACTAGGGATCAAGGCATGTTTCGATGTAGTTCAATCTAGGGAAATTAAGCTGTACAGATTAGCAATTTAGCCTATAGGTTTAATTGAGCAATTTAGATCGTGCTACAAATTAACGAGCGGATTAATCAAGGTGTAATCAATCATTCCCTTACCTTAAAATCGGGTTGCGACACCATTTTTAGATACATTGTATTTTATATATTGTAGTTTAAACAGGAATGTAATTATAAAACATTCAATTGCAATACACTATTAAAAAATTATCAATTTTGTGAAAAGACTAGCTGATACACAATAATTAACCTCCGTGTTGTGTAAATGCAGCAAAGCACAACCAGTTATTGAATTACAAATATTGTTATCAATATAATGCCAACATGCAAATATCCAGATATGGAATCATTGAATCGATAAAATATGCTTAATTGCATATTAAACATGTACATGTATATTTGATAAAAGGAATTATAAATCATGCAACAGCGCACAACCTAATTCCAATGTGAAACTATTCAGATATTGAATTATAAATACATGTCTTAGAACCAATAAAATATGCCCAAATGCATATTTGAGAAATATACATAAATGCATAATGCATTAAAATATTGCAATACATTAGAATGACCAGCATTCCAAATGTTTATACGGTATGCTACTATTCGTCTAGTTGTATGGTCATATACGGTCATAGTAGCAAATGTATGTTTAATTTTTATACATTTTCATTGTCTTCACCTTTCCTGAAGCACAACAAAGAAAATAATACTAATTTAAATTGCATAACAATTGACGTTTTATACATGATATAACTTACAGATTGCTTATAGTAATTTATCAGTGGTTATGCAATTAATTTTTTTTATGTTTTCCACATGTATATGTATGTTGTGTTTCAGAAAATATTGACAAAGAAAATACATATACCGATACTTAAAAATCCATATCGTTACTAACCAATATGTAGTTGAATATATTGTGAAGATATTGTATATTGTGGGATGACAATTATGGCATAATTAAGCTTTTAAGTTTAAATATTCGACATTTTATTCGACCATTATTACCTAAACTTAAAATAATTCATGGATACATATGTTCATTTGAAACAACCCGTTGTCTACTGGATTTGGTATCGCAAATTGCATGACTTTTTCATGACTTCAAAAAAACTGCACACGCCTATTAGAATATGAGACCGTTCAAGTTTTGTCATGACCAAATTGCGATTTTCAGAAACATTATCTACCACTGTGGAGCACATGATTATTGGCCAAAATCCGTCGTAGGCAAAATTTTTTGAGGAAACAAGAAAATTTTATATTGTAATTCATTAAATTTTTCCCAAATATTTATATTGTAATTCATTGAAAAGACAAAAATTCCATGACCAGGTTGTAAATTTCATGTTTTTTCCATAACCCTGATGTCAATTACATGACGTTTCCATGATCCTGAAGTCAATTTCATTACTTTCCCATGACTTTCATTTCAAGACTTTTCCATGACTTCTATGAGTACATTCTATTGAGTACAAACTGGGCTTATAGTATGTAAAGCTTTGCTCAAAACAAATAATCACCAGGAATAAGAATTATCCCATAGTTACACGTATACATATATGTCGACAGGAAATTCCTTAAATCATATGCATGGCAGCTGCACGATGTTCAGCAAGGCAGCAGTAAGCAATTTACGCCTGTTGCAACTTTCATATTCAGCAATCTATAAGTTATAACATTTTTAATAAACTTCATTGCAAAAATCTGACTTGCTGCTCTCACGAAGCAGACAGGACGCAATGACAGATGAAAACGCCTCAAATCGCTACTACCATTATACAAGCGTATACTTGCCCCCTGGGAAGATTTAAGTAAGAAACTCAGGAAAAAAAACAAGAAAAAAACAAGTGAAACAAGAACGCCTGCTGAAAAAAACAAGGCCGAGTACTTTATTCTCTTATCATACAACACCTATACATGAAAACTCGGCCATTCCTATAGCGTTTCCCTTTCGTTCGGTAAATAGCAGCTCATGAAATTCGACCGAGCACATAATATCGAGAATTTATTGGAAATAAATTAAAAAAGATAGGTTGATTTTTCCGCTAAATTACAGAAAAAAAATTGCATTTAATGCAATATAATATAATGTAGGTTTACGTCTTCCGCTACAACATTCAATTGGAGAAAAAATACAACTGCTGACCACCTTAATATTAACAAATTCCTGTCTTCGAAATAATATATTAGTTATTCAAAGGTAAACGAGTCCATTCGTTCTAGAAGCTATCAATTATCTGAAAACTGAACCTGATATAAAAAACCGACTTGTATCAACTTTTGTGAATTACATACAGCACATACACATGAATTTGACAAATTTTAAAATTGATGTAAAACTTCCTGCTTTTCAATCAATGTTGGTACGAATTTCGATTACAACTAGCACGAGTTTCTAAGGTCAAATGGCACCGTGAAGCTAAGTTGCCATAAACAGAAACCACATATAATGGTAATGCTTTATAAAACATGCATTGGAAAATCCATTTTAAAATGTCTGAGGATTGAGAAAAATTTAGTTCCAAACTGAATTGACAAATATATTTGAAAATGCATTTCTGAATGCATTTTAAAATGTGTTGTTAAGCAGTTTATAATGCATTATGGAATGCATATTGAGATGTATTGTGTGTGCCGTAAAGTGAATTGTGTAATCTACACTGTAATGTAGTTCGGGTGCATTGAAGAATGTTTTGTGTAATGCATAGTGTAAATTATTATGTTCGCATTGAAGAATGCATTTTACAATTTGTATTCCATGCAATGTAAAATGTGATAAGCCTTGCTACATTTCATAATTTCAAGGTTTAAAAAATCCCAATTCTGAATTTAAAAACATCCAAAATATAAATTAGAACTGGCAATAAAATAAAGTTTAAAATTCAAAACTACGTCAATTTCATTCAATTCAATGCAGCACACAATTTTGTAAAGTATGTACGTGTAGTTTCAAATACAATAGTTTAAAAACGACTAATGCATTTGCAATATATCTTGCAAATCGTAATGCATTTCACAATGCATTTTCTTTTCATGTGGGAAACGAGTACATTTATTCTAGAAGCTATCAATTATCTCAAAACTGAGCGTGATATGAAAAACCGACTTGTATCAACTTTTGTGCATTACATACAGCACATGTACATGAATTTGACAGAAATTTCAGGCTTGATATGAAACTTCCTGCTTTTCAATAAATTGTGGTACGAGTTTCGATTACAACTAGCACGAGTTTCTAAGGTCAAATGTCACGTTGAAGCTAAGTTGCCATAAACAGAAATCGAGGTTGCAAATGAATTATCATCTGACTAATAACCAAACATATTGAGCATATTAAGTAGCCAATGCAAGCCTTCAGGATCAAAATGCAAATCTATATCAACAATTGGGCTTCGATTGATAGTTGTTGGAAAAACAGGTAATGGAGCTGAATGATTTTCTTTGAAAATGACCAGCATTAATTGGAATTAGCAATTTAGGCTACGAATGGTAAAACAAAATAATAAAAAGAAGCCTTAAATAGTGAAATTAATTGAGCTCATGTACGATTTAGTCGCAACGCTACAGGTCATTTGTAAGGTATGACTTATGTGATTTGGTCCACTTTTAAAAAGCGCAATTACGAAATATATGATCCGTATGTGGTAGAGATATGCGTGCTTTGGGCTTATTGAATGACAGCTAGTAGTAAATCACTCAATCTGGCAAACACGCCCGAATTTAATTATAAATAAAGGTTTATAGGTTGATCAGCCTTAAAATCATAAATGATTGTCAAGGCTCAACATTACATTGGTATTGCTTTTTTAAAATTCTTTCCTTTTTCAATAAACAATGGCTATGGATATTAATCGGATATTAAATACTCCATGCACGAAAAACGATAAGAAATATATTTACGTTGGAATTAATACAGGGTGATAACACAACCAGTATCCTCAGCAAAGTTGCTAAAACATCTTTTTTTATAAATTTCAACAACTTGAATGACAGCTAGCACCAATCGAAAGTAACAAAAAAATAAAAATAAAAAAATTTAACGTTATAAAAAATTTTAGCCACAATCGATGGCAATCTTTATTAACCTTTTTTAACCCCACCCTGATGGATTTTTTTACCTGCACAAAAAAGCAACCCCTTAGAAAAAGCAGCCCAGATGTTGAGCTAGGTCAAGGCTTAATTTCTTGAAAAGTATAAAAGGAGAGAAGTTCTCAAATGGACCTCATCACAAATCGAAGTGTCTTACTTGAATTCACAGCTCAAGCAGCTCCGAAATCAACTAGATTCATAACCATGAAAACCATTGTAAGTATAGAAAGAAAAATATTTTTATTGCAATTGACAAATGTGAAGAAAAATGTTATCGTTTTAAAACCACTAACATTTCAAGTAAACGTTGCACATTAACACGTTCTCATATGTAGTATACGAATTAAAATGCCATATTGCATGCTGTTAACGTCTCAGTATTTTCCTAGTATTTTTTGAATTTAAGAAAAAAATCTGTAGCATTTGAAAAACAGCCTGTTAATTTTGTTGTTACTATTTTTCTCTCCGTCAGTTGAAAATGGGAGAAACATTAGGTAGTCAATTCTCATGAATGAAATCATAGCACATCTGGCCATCAAAGAATCATACCTAATCACTGAAGGTGTTATTCACAAAAAGAAACATTCTTTCTAACACAAAATTTTTATGAAGTTAAGAAATCACGGATTCAATGTAAGATTCTTTAGTCAAAAACTGTAAATATAGCAAACTTTGCATCTTTTAATGCAATTTCAGTTTACCTGCATTTGTTAAATTAATTGTCAATCCCATAAATCATACAATTCTCATCACTTATAAATATAGAAGAATATAGAAAATTATCATGAAGTTAAGAAATCACCGATTCAATGTATGATTCTTTAGTCAAAAACTGTAAATATAGCAAACTTTGCATCTTTTAATGCAATTTCAGATGTTGATGCCATTTCAATTTATTTGTAAATTAATTGTCGATACCATACACCAGCTACTAATACAAGTAGCATCAAGCTGAGAAATCATGGTATAAAAATCAAGCTCTCTATATAGAAACCAAGTTTGCTTAATTAATGCAATTTCAGTTTACGTACTGTATATTTGTTAAATTGATTTTGACTCCATTTCTCAGCTTAGTGTTACTTGCATTGTTATTTGATTTATGGGATAGACAAATAGACTTTACAAATCAACCTTAAACATGTAGAATACTTATTTACACTGGTGAAATTTTAGTTTATTCTAATTTATTGTAATGGTCAAAAATGCACATTAATAATCTGATATTATTGCAGCATGTTCTTAAGCGATTTCTAACTAATTTAAAAGAGAATTTCTAAACCATATGTTTATTTTTTTACACACAGGTCCTATTTTGCGTCATTTTGGGTGCAGCTTTGGGCGCCCCTAGTGGCGGTTACGTTCAATACGCCCCTAAACCAGTAGCCCCAACATATTACACCCAGGTGACCCAGCAATTAAAGGCAACTGGTCCAATCATCACTGGCACAATGCACCACAGCCAGGACACCTATGGTCAGTACAAGTATGGGTACAGCAGTTCGGACGGTCAGGACAAAGAAGAAACCAGAAACACAGATGGCGCTGTTGATGGCAAGTTCAGGTACACATCCCCAGAAGGTCAGGAGATTGTACTCAGCTACGAGTCAGGCAAAGATGGCTTCCAGGCCATTGGTGACCATCTCCCACAGGCCCCAGAACTGCCTGAAGAATTGGCAGCAGCAATCAAGATCTCCAATGACCGTCTTGCTCAAGCATACGAAGAGGCCAGACTCAGAGGTGATGACGAAAACACAGATGGTGCTTACACTCCAGAAAAGTACGAGGCCCCAGCGTCGGCCCCATATGCCCCAACCTATCAAGCCCCAACCTTCCAAGCCCCAACCTACCAAGCCCCAGCAGCCCCAGTAGCCCCTGCCTACCCCACCACCTATGTAAGAAAGGAAATCAAGAACCCTTCTTACCCAACCAATACTTATTACGCAGCTGCCCCTAAGGAGGCAGAAAAGCCCAAGGCCCCTGTCCCATACGTGGCTTCTTCATACTCAACAGAAATCGGGGGTGTCCCAATAGCATTCACGGTCAAGACCACAGCACAATCTGAAGAAGTTCCCAAGATCAACTACGCCTACGTCCAACCTGCACAATACTAAACAATTCATCATCAAAGCACATATCACACACATCGAAGTTATTTCAACATAAATTAAACTTTTTGTAAACGTGTAACTCAAAATGGATGAATCGTGATTGAATGTAAACTGAATTGAATGTGAAATGAATCGTATATAAATTAATAAAATGCAAATGAAAAATCAACGTCCTTTCATTGTCAACTTATTGGAAAGTGTAATAGAAAGATCATACATGTAGCACAATAGTTAAAATAACTACTTTTCATGTGATAAACTGTGAGACTTTGAAAACAAAGTATCAATCTTAATAATCTTGATAAGTCAAAATTGATAGTATTCACTTACTGATTGTAGGGTACTGAGATGAATTGCAATGAATTGATACAAATTCTTGAACAAGTCGGCAAACTTTCATCAAATGCTGTCATGAATGGTAGTAATCATAAAAATGCATTCTGTTTATATTGAACTTATGAAATTTCCATCCATGCACCTGATGCAGCCACACCCTATGATTAATTTTAATGAAAGATTGATCTGAAGGCCTATAGAGAATGGTGATAACGTTTCAACTCGAATGAATAAAAGTTATGAAATGAAAGTTAAATTTGTATAGAAATTAATACAAAATATAGGCTGCAATTTAACCCAAATGTCTAGTAGAGAAAGTATTTCAGTAATTTAGATCATTTTTTGTGCTATACAATTGAAGATCATGATCATTCACACAAAATGAACTCATCATATGCATGTTAATTAATGCAGCCAGACCACTTTGAGCAGTCTTCGAGGTGAAACGGTATTATTACAATACTAAACTATATATTAAACGTGAGAAAAAAAAGTGTAGCCTAATTGCAATGCATCGATTGACCCCATTTAACGATTACTAAGAAATTAAGATGTCATCAATATTTATTAAGATAACAATAATAGTTTTATCGAATTTAACCCTCAACATATTTGGGAAAAACCTATTCTCACTGCACCTGTCAATATGTTTTGTTTTTATCTAATTACACACTCAAAATATTTATAAAAGTAAAAAAAAAAAAAAAAAAAAACCTGCTCTTACTTCACCTGTCAAAATATTTTGTAAGATTATGAAGAGCTTTCTCAGAATTTTTATAATATTAGCCTCAAGATTTTGTTTTTAATATTAAGAGGCCTAAGGAATTTTCAGGAGATTGCAATAGATTTTAGCATCGATAATTCCATAAACAGTACATTAAACTAATTACAGTTCAATGAATTGGAATGAACAGAAAAACACTGAGTACAACAAAAAATAATGGAGATATGGCGTTAAAAAAAATAATCAGAACCCAGGCCAACAGTTTAGGGAAAAAGTAAAACACCCTCTAAGGGTCTTGGATTTTTGAAACATTGAAGCAAGCTGTCAGAAGCGATAAAATAATTCTGTACCAATTTGGTTGAAATTTTCTAGTGACCGTTCTGAAATCGATCTTAAGCACACCCACGCCCAAATTCCGGGTATTTGAAGCAGTACACGCTTATATATGGAGATCGAAAGTGTTCTGCCCTACAAATAAGCCAGTTAGTTAGTTGTCCATCCGAAAGGTATATAAAGCCAACGTAAAACCTCTCTTGAATATCAATTAAACAGTCAAATTCTTTGTTTCTTATCTGGAAAATCAGCAGCAATGAGCGGTATAGCCTACATAGGAGAACCGAATTAATTTCCACAGATATAGCTTGAGGAGCACACCGTTGCCAACTCCTAACTAGATTTTAATTATACTTTAATTGTGATTATTTCGCTATGTACAGCCTCCAGACACTGACCTCATGTAGGCCAGCAAGACGTCATCGCACGCAGTAAATGCGAAGATTTTTTATTGTAATTTGTTGGTGTTGGCCAACAGCGTTAGTTGAAATTCAATCAGCAATTACACTTTCCCGTTTTTATCAGTAATTACAATTTGTTATACCGTTTGGAGGTATAGCCTAAGCACAGTCAAAGCTGGTCAATGATGTTAATGAATTTGATAGGAATGTTGAGCCGCCCTGTATGGATAAAGCAAAATGCAAGAAGTCACCTAATTCATCGCTTAAAAACATATAGGAGGGTTGCGTAAGAGTCGGCTTATGTCTGTGTCCTCAGGCCAGTGAAAAAAACAGAGTAATGAGTACTGGCTGAAGTAAAAGGCATTTAGTCCACATAATCGAAAAATAGGTCACTTCAGCCCCATTTACCACACCTAAGGAATTTGCAGAGCCTAACTTACCAGTGTACTGAAGGCATCTGCACAAAACTAATTGCCATTTCAGGTTTTTTTTCCACTTCGGGATAACACTTAATATTTCACTGACTTGTGGTCGAGAAATTAAGAAATATCAGTTTTGAAATAAAGTTGCTCACAAATACAAGGTAGTAGGCTGAATTGATGAACTTGTATCATGATGAACCTATACATGCCGAACATGTACATGTATTCTGAACATGTCATCTCAATAAGGCAACACCTTTAAGGACCTGTCAATGAATAATTTGGGAACAATACATCTCTGATGTCCAAACCTAGGAAATTCCCTAAAATTGGGTAATGGTGGTTTTCCTTTTGGGTAACGACATACCATGAAATCAGTCAGTGTGAGTAGAATAGTAAAAGTTATCTCTGGATCACTTTTTGATTGCAGAAATAATATGAAAGTGAAAAAACAAAAACAAAGTAAAAAATAACGTTTTGTGCAAACAAAAACGATGCTTTGAAAAAGAAAAGTTTGCACCAATATAGTGTGTACCAATATTCTAAAACAGTATAAAAATAGTTATTATTAGATTTAACTTATTGTTTTTATAATAAAATTACTATTTTAGCTAAATTGGGTAAAATAGAATTTCTGATATTTGCAGGGTTTCCGCAGAGATGATATTTTCAAATCCCCTAACTTTTCCAGGTTTAAAAAAAAATTGCCCTGACAACCCTGAGTATTGTAAATATAAAATATGACATGCCAATGAATTGAAAGCTATATTAATTGCTATTTTCTACATAAACAGGAGATGGGCCACAAATTTTCACTAGGTATCAGCAATTTTAGATTATTATTTTTAAGTTTCTTTTACATAATTGCTTGTCATCTCCATTTGTGTACCAACCAATAATTAGCTATGCGAAACTGTTACTGATTTGTTAAGTTTCTTTGACTTTTTTAAAATAAATCAATTTTTACTGGCTTTTCCTAGACTTTTCCAGGCCGTGTCAATTTCCCTGACTTTTACAGGTTTTTCAGGTCTGGGGGAACTCTGTTTTGGGTAAAAGGATGTTTGGCGAAGCTGGGTTATTACATTTACCAAAGGGCATTTAACAGATAATTGAAGTCACATGTACATATTTGCGAAAATAGTATGACTTTAGTTTGGATGCCTTATTAACGACCAAAACGACTTTACCTTTTACATGGAAATGTGCAATTTAGAAATGCATAATTTAAAATTCAATTCCGTTAAATTCAACTGATAAAGAGCCAGTTGTACTTGAATGAAGTTATTTAGATAACCGTAAGTTTCATGCAAATGGATATTGACGCGCTACACGCATAACTGAAGGGAATCATTAATAAATGAGGCTACCAATTTCAACAAAACTTCAAAACCTCCTACTTTTATTTCATGCCAACTACACTCATATTTTCCCACCCTGAAACCTGTCGAAATTAATTGCGACGGATTTGCATACCAGCTGCTGCAACCCACGCAATTCGTGACATAAAGAAATAGCTCGTATTTTTCTTGAACTGAAAGTAAGTAAAAAATCGATTTTTCAAAAACGAAAAAAGAATAAATGAAACATTAAAATTGAGGATTATTTGAGGTAAGACTGTGCAGCTGACATAAACAAGCATTTCGTAAATTCACGAAACATGTTTTATACTGCGTGTCGCAGTTGAACTAAAGAACAAATAAATTTATTGCTTAATGTCACATAAAAATGTACTCCTCCCATCAAAAATTGATCTTGTCAACTTATTGCGCAACCTGAAGTCACCCCTCCTTACCCCACCCTTATAAAAAATAATAAAAGTTGTCTTTTTTTGGGCCACCTTGTAGCCTAAATATCAAAACCGAGCGATGTAGGGTATTCGGAAAAAAACATTAAATAATTTCTGATAAAACATTTATTAAATTCAGATAAAAACATTTATTGAATAAATTCTGATAAAAACATTTAATACCGTTCAAATAAAAACATTGCGCTTATATCACGACTTTCTTTACCTGTTGTTTCTAATGAAGTCAAAAGTAACATAGAAATGCACCCAACTATTTGTATCAATAAAATTCGTTATGAACGTTGCGTGATAAGACTTTACAAAGCATTCCTATCAGATTAGCTTTAATTGAAAAAAACATCCAGTAAGCCCAAACTGTTGTTTAGATGAACATTAATTGAAATTCTTTTAAGTTTTGTTAATAAATAAAGTAAAGTGGAATAGTGTCAAAAGAATCTGGAAATGCAGTGTATACACAATCAACTACATTGTATTTGCATCAAAATGCATTAATTGATTTTGAAAGAAACAAGAAAGTAACAAATGTGGACTTTAAAAAGCATTTAGTCAAAAGTTTTACGTGAAGATCAAATCCTTCAATAAATTCAGCCTGGTGTTTAAATGATACTTAATTTAAATACTATTTCGTTTTGTTAACTAAAAGTAAAGTTTTTGCAGATAATTATTTCTGTTAAAACCTTCATTAGGACGATTTATCGCAGTAAACTTGACAATTTTAAAGTTGACAATGCAAAGCGCATATAATTTCGCAACTATTTACTTCACATAATTAGCCAAAAACAGGCGATCCTTGAAAAATTTCACCACAAATATGTTTCGAAAAAGAAAAAGCAATAATAAAAAAATGGTATTGCTCTAAAACTTTGACCAATATAGCGGAAAATACATTAGTCTGGCAATTATCTGGGTTAGCATACATTAGAAATATGGGCAGAACCATAAATTCTTCTGCTATTACAAATTGTTGTGTCACAATCTCTATTCGTGTGCATATAGCTTTCTGATTACAGTAAGGTAGAACTGACCCAAAAAATTAACGGTAAATAATTTATTCGGTGCCTGAGAAAATAGGTAACGTTCAAAATGCTTTCAAAGTGCTTTGAAAAGAAAACAAATGGATGGGCCAGTAAGAAATTAGGCGTATGCCAGAAAAAATGGAGGATGCTCTAGAAGAGGATGGTCAATGATTCTAATAGGCAGACGCATTTTGGGCCAGGTCAAGGATATTCCACGTGAAAGTTGTATAAAAGGAGCCTTACATTTCAATGGACATCACAACTTCCAACAAGTGTTTCACTTTGGATATACATCAGCTCTAACCATGAATACCATTGTAAGTATGCAGCAGTATCACACTCGACTAACAGAAAGGCAAGCAAGCAGTCTTGAATAAGAACGTTCCAATACCTGAATATCAAAACCTCATGAAGATTCAAATGACTGCAGTGTAACATGGGAAACATGAAATCGCGAAAATTCTGCATCCAGATCCAAACTGAAATGCATGACAATGCAATATTCCAAACTTATTTCGTCATTCGAAATCACAAATGATGAAATCCTGAACGTGTCAACATCGTCCTTTCTGATCAACCTTAAAAATGCACTTGTTGGTTAAACTAACAAAATTAAATTGAAATTCAACTAAACATTTATGGATCTGGCCAACAAGTACCATTGTTGGTTTGGAAACATAAATGTTTAATTGAACTTCAAAATGTTTTAAGCTTAACTCGAGCCATTCTAGGTCAAAATTTCAGAACTGTCCTGGACAAAAATCTTGATGGTATCGTGAGACATTGGCGACTCTTGTTGGCTAGATCTATAAATGTTATTCAGTTTCAATTTCAGAACTGTCCTGGAAGTCCATGGCCAATGTCATTGACCAAACTTAAAATCGTTTTCAATTAACTAATATATTTCATTGACATTTTTGCAGATTGTCCTCTGCGCAGTGTTGGGTGCCGTATTGGGCGCCCCAAGCGGTGGCTACTACGCGCCTGCAGCGCCCCCTGCACCAGCGCCCAGTTACCATGCCCCAGCAGCGCCACCTGCACCGGTCCCAGCCCCCGGCTACTCCCAGAGCGCCTACCCCAGCTACGGGTCCCAAGGATCCTACAACCAGGTCCGCACCGGACCCATCGTGACCGGCACCCTGCACCAGAGCCAAGACACCTACGGCCAGTACAACTTCGGTTACACCAGCTCTGATGGTCAAGACAAGACTGAGTCGAGAGGTAACGATGGTGTGGTCAGCGGCAAGTTCAGCTACACCTCCCCAGAGGGCAGCTACGTGGCCCTTTCCTACAACGCAGACAAAGATGGCTTCCACCCAGCTGGTGACCATTTGCCCAGAGAAGTTGAGCTGCCAGCTGAGCTTGCTCAAGCATATCAAGAATCTCACGCCAGACTTGAGCAAGCTTACAACGAAGCAAGACTCAGAGGAGACACCGAATTCAGCGATGATGGTTCTTACAGACAAGAGTACGATGCCCCAGCTTACCAGCACGATGAACCAGCTTACCAACATGTCGAACCAGCTGCACCAGCTTATGCCCCAGCTGCACCAGCTTACCACGTTCCTTCTGCACCAGCTTACCACGTTCCTTCTGCACCAGCTTACAAGGCCCCAGCTGCGCCAGCATACAAGGCCCCAGCTGCACCAGCCTACAAGGCCCCAGCTGCACCAGCATATAAAGCCCCAGCTGCACCAGCCTATAAAGCCCCAGCTGCACCAGCCTACAAAGCCCCAGCTGCACCAGCCTACAAGGCCCCAGCTGCACCAGCATACCATGCTCCAGCTGCACCAGCCTACCCGGCCCCAGCTGCCCCCCAAACCTACGTGAAGAAGGTCATCGTTGCAACCCCAAGTGCCCATGCCTACCCATCCAATGGGTATGCTGCACCAAAGGCCCCAGCACCTGCCCCATACTCATCCTCTTCCTACTCAACCGAAATTGGAGGAGTTCCAGCCCCAATCCCGGCCCCAGCTGCCCCGGCCCATGAGCAGAGCAACGGTTACTATTAGATACCCAACTCTGTTAACAATGACCAAGTATTAACTTAATCAAATGTATAGATGATGTATATTATTGAAATGTAGTATTTTTTTGCTCTGTGTGTAAGCAGTAAATTAATGAATGCTGACGTTGAGAAGCGTGATTTAACTTAATAAAGATTGCAACTTGAAAACCCAGTTATGTGGTTTTGTACAATTTATTTTTATTTCATCGCCTGGTGTGTTTTTAATTTTCAGAAGCGTTAATTGCGCCTTGTCTGACATACATGTAGATCTGACAAATCTGTGGTTTAAAAATCGGCATTCCTCCAGTATTATATCACATTCTCCTTCGTAGAAACTTCATTTTCAGATCTCATGAATGATATAATCAAAGAAATTTCCCACGTTAAACATGATTAATCAAGGGGTAAATAAATCAACTTATCGACATCTATGACATTTCAATCAAGATATGCAATTGTGAAGGAAAATTCAAAATTTCATATTTAATTAAAAATTGGCAATGTCTGATGTATGATTTAACTTATCACTCTTTTGTACAAGAAACTGTATTCACTGCAGATTTCATGAACAAAATCAACAAATGGAACCATGTTTTAAAATAGCTTATTTTTAAAATTCAGCGAAATTTTTTTCTTTTCACATAATCCTATACTATTAAACGAGCTAATCTTGTGTGTTTGTGTTTGTATTTTCTATCTCAGAAACTAGCTTCAGCATTTTGCTGAAATAAGGTGAATCTTCTGTTACCGGGTGCAAAAAAAACGATTTAGCTAGGTCTTGACTTCGAAAAAGCTCATCTGAGGGGCTAATTATTCGAAATAAAGATTTCAAAAATGCATTCAATATCTGCACGCGCCCGAAGTGGTAGGTTTAAGATTTTCCGTATTTGCACTCGCCTGAATGGGAATTCATTCGCATTCTGGCACTTGATCGTGTGGTGAGAATAATAATTATATTATTTTCCTAGAGTTACTTCATGAGTGTGAAGTTCACAACGAGTAAATTACCAGTGTAAATTGGAAACTTTGCAAGTTCTGGCACACAACTACTCGAAAGGGTCAATGGGGGTTATGCTACCGTTTTTCAAATTTGATTACGAGAAAGCTATTCAGCTAGATCTTGACATTGGAAAAGCACCTGTAGCGTTTAATGAATAAAACATAAGGATGACGAAAATGCTTTCAAAAAGTAACGACCCCAAATTGAAAATCTCTAAAGTAACTCAGGATGTCTACAAGTTATGGAAGTAACGGAAGTCATGGAAACTCATGAAACGAAATTCAGGTCATGGAAGTCATGGAAAACTTATAAAACGAAACTCACGTCATGAAAGACATGGAAAACTCATGAAACGAAATTCAAGTCATGGAAAAATCATGAAACGAAATTCAGGTCATGGAACTCATGGAAAGCGCATGAAACTAAATTCAGGTCATGGAAAACTCATGAAACGAAATTCAGGTCAAGGAAGTCATGGAAAAATCAGGTAATTTACATTAGGGTCATGTGATTTTTTGGCGTTTTCTCATAGGAGTCTATAGGGGTTGACACATATTTGTAGTTTTGAAAAAGTCATTGATATGCAGTATGTCAAGGCATTTGCAATACCAAATCGAGTAGACACCCTGTAAGTCGAAGATGTCCTAATTAATGAATGGTATCAATGCCCTTAGACCCCCCCCCCCTTTATCGAGCAAAGCTCGGTTGTCTGGTATTAAATAAATGAATAGACCAACTTTTCGACAGTTATGACATATCAATCAAGAAATGCAACTGCAAAAGAAAATTTAAATGATCAAATTTAGTTATGTTAGTTAATGTCCAGAGAACCTGAAATACAGGTGACATAAAGTCATTCCCCTATCACAAAAATTATTTAACAAAATTATAGAGTTACAAAGGAACAAATCTTGGAAAACGGTGAAGGAACTGAAGTTTTTTTTTTATTTCATATAGTTTTTACTTCATATTCTTGAAAAATTTCACAGCAATATTTTACGAAAAAAGAAAAAGCAAAAACAAAAAATGGTATTGCTATAAAACTTTGACTAATATATCGGAAAATACATTAGTCTGGCAATTATCCGGGTTAGCATACATTAGAAATATTGGCAGAACCAAAAATGCTTCTGCTATATCAAATTCAAGGTTCATACCAAAATTTGGAACTCAATTTCCCTGACCAAATCTGATAAAATTCCCTGACTTATCAAATAAAAAATCTCACTAAAAATAATATGAACTTAATTTTCCACATTTTGCCCATTCAAGTACATGTATTTAATATTTTAAAATTTTTTCACATGAATATATCTAATTTGTTTCACAATTTTCATCTAATATTTTTTTAAAACAATCGCAATTTCATTCGCCGCCAACCCCACATATATTTTAGACTTGAGAACGCAATAGCATAATTTTTACAAAAACTAACCACGAAAAATTCTAAAAAAATTATATGGATGTTAATATTAACATGAGAGCAATGCCCGCAAATTAAAATTTAAAGAACGTCGAAGGCGAAATTTTTGAAAAACTCTACAGGAAATACCGAATTGTAGGTGTGATTTATAGGGTGTTTTTCACAAAAATGAAATTCAAATTATTTGAAAGTTTTCTGAGACTCCCACCTACCGGTACTTTCCCTGACATTTTGGGCATTGAACATTGAAATTGTTGTGTCACAATCATTATTCGTGTGCATTTAGCTTTCAGATTACTGTAAGGTAGAACTGACCTAATAAATTATCGGCACATAATTTATTCGGTGCCTGAGAAAATAGGTAACGTTCAAAAAGCACATTTTTTTCTGAAGCCTCGTTATGAAGCAAAAGTGCTTTGAAAAGAAAACAAATGGATGGGCCAGTAAGAAATTAGGCGTATGCCAAAAAAAAATGGAGGATGCTCTAGAAGAGGATGGTCAATGATTCTAATAGGCAGACGCATTTTGGGCCAGGTCAAGGATA
>JAQGAF010001330.1:0-32294 GCA_034687865.1 Kryphioiulus occultus | reverse complement strand
CGAAAACACCGTGGTGTTTCTTGAAATTGTGAATCTGCAAGTAAGTATTTCCTGGAAAATGGTAAACGATCATATTTCCTGGGCTATAGTAAACGATCATATTTGGCTAAAACTGTTCAAGGAATATTCATTTTGTGGTTCAGGTGGAAAAATATTATGACTTCGTCAAAATTTATGATGGACCCTCATCTGCATATGATCTGCTCGGTAGTTTCTCAGGCGGTTGCGACAATGTTCCTATTAACGCGTCAACCAACCAGGTTTTTGTACATTTCACCACTGACTGCTGCAACTCGCAACCGGGATTTCACATAACTTTTAGAGCTGAAGGTAAAATATTCAAATTTTTCAAACTTTCCCAAATTTGTCATTGCAAAACAAACATTTTAAGAAATTAATCTGTAACCTGTAATTGTTTTTCGGACTAGTAGATTTAGGGAAAAATAAAAACACACGAATTCCATTTTACGCTGTTGCCTGATTTTATTTTTCCAAAATTTTGATCAACCGATTATGATTTTTAATTCTTGCAACAGTTTTCAATGAACAGCTTTCTTATACACCTTATTGTAGTTCAGTAATTGAGAAACACGTAAGATAAGATGTTGAGATTCATAATTAAATTTGAGAACTAATTACATAATTTAACTTTCCCTCAACACTGGTAGACTCTATAGACAACTCAGATGTTGCGCATTCCGTTTCCAATCTATACCAAACGTCGTTGATGAATTGGCCTTGCTAAATGTTTAGCCTTTTTTCAAACTTAGGCCCAGAGCAGCAATGTGGTCAAAGTGTGTCTGGAACCTCTGGAAGTATTACGAGTCCAAATTACCCTTCTAATTACGATAACGACCTGGACTGCGGTTACCAAATAACAACTCCTGAAGACACCGTGGTATTTCTTGAGATTGTGGACATGCATGTAAGTATTTCCTACTGGAAAGTGGTCAATGGCACATTTGGAAAAAACTGAGGAGGTCGTGAGTGATCTCTTTTTTGGTTCAGTTGGAAAAGGGTAATGACTTCGTCAAAATTTACGATGGACCGTCAGCTGAGGGTGATCTGATCGGCAGTTACACAGGCGATCAAGCCAACGTTCCTATCAACGGATCAGCCAATCAGGTTTTTGTACATTTTGGCTCTGACAACAGCGGCACATCCAAAGGATTTGAAATCACCTTCATATCCAAAGGTAAGATATTAAAGATTTCACAAATTGCAAACGTTCGCTTAGTTGTTATTGCCTAAAATTGCCATTACAAATTCAGTGAAACCCCTCTATGTGGGACACATATGATGCATTGTAATAGTGTTCCACTAGATGGACTTTACATTATGCCCTTCTCTGATATTGACATTATGGGAAAGTGAACTCAATAAAAGAAACTCGTATAAAAGAAACTCAAAAATGAAAAAAGGACCATGTTGCATTACTAAACAAAATCAATGTTTCCATATTTTGGCATAATGTGCCAAACTGTATTTTGTCAATTAACAGATGCAGGGCCATGTGGAGGAAGTGTGTCTGGTTCCTCAGGTCACGTTCATAGTCCCAATTACCCAAATCAATACGACAATGACATGGATTGTTACTACTCATTAAGCACGCCAGAAGGTACTGCTTTATCTTTTGAGATCGTCAATGTGGACGTAAGTATCAAATGCCCAATGGATGATAAATAATTCATTCAACAAAAATTGAAAATTTACTCATCCGTGTTTCACTTAGTTGGAAAGTGGAAGTGATTTCGTGAAGGTCTACGATGGGCCCACGGAGGACAGTAATCTCCTCGGAACGTTCACTGGTCAATCATCGTTTGGTTATCAGGCTTTTGCCTCAACAAATCAGGTTCTCGTTCATTTCCACTCTGACGTTAGCATGCAATACACAGGGTTTGAGATCAACTTCACAGAAAGAGGTAAGAAATTGGTAACTAACAATTTCAGAAAATGAGATTACCTGAGTTTTCTTATTTTTTCCAGGGTCATATCCTAATATAGGGTTAAAAATGTGTCACAATTTAGTTAAAACAATATTTATCAATATTAATAAGGAAGCACAGCAGGCGAATGATTTATTTTTTAAACTAGATCTCAAGTAGTACGTTTTGAAAATTAATAATAATAACGAAAGAAATTTGATGGATATTTATTAGATCACAAATAATGCAACCTTAGACCATTTTGAACATTGCAGACATTTTAATATGCATGGAGTTTAGGTGTAATCTCTCGAAAAGTAAGATAAAGTAAGGTTAACTTAAGTTAATTATGAGCGTCAAGGTCAAATGTTTCAAGAAAGCCTAATCGCAAATGCTGCATTTTATGGGAATGATAGAATTGGTTATCAGACTATCATTTTAAGCTGACTTTTCAAAAGTGAAATGAATAAACACAAAATAAAATTTTTTGGTACTGAAAATTGTCAGGCTTAAATTCAAAATTCCCTGAGGTTTCCAAGTTTTCCAGATTGGTAGTCAATATGATTATCGCACCAAAATCTGGCAACTCCTGTACAGCCATGCAATGTCGAATCATAGCTGGATTCATGAGAAAACTGTTACCATGAATGACATTATTGAGTGCAATATTACATGTTCACTGCCACATTGTGTAAGAAAAACATCGACATTCTAATTTATCTATTGGTTAATGTGAAATCTCATTTTCAGCCCCATGTGGAAACGACGTGTTCGGTACTTACGGGGCGATTATTAGTCCAGGTTACCCAATTGAGTCATACCCACCCAACCTGAATTGTTATTACAAAATAACGACGTCCGAAAACACGACAGTAGCCCTGAACATCGTCGACATGCAAGTAAGCACATTTTTCAAATGACCAATCAAATTAACCAACTTAAAAATTTCATTATTGATACCCATCATTTTGAATATCGATAGTTGGAGGCATGGTTCGATTACATCCAAATCTACGATAGGGCTTCTCCAGGCAGTCCATTCGTGGCCAATTACTCAGGAGAACATTCCAACGAAACATTTCATGCTTCGAGCAACGAAGTTACCATTTTTTTCCACACTGACAATGGCAGCGACCCCAAGGTGGAAAAGGGCTTTTACATTTACTACTACGAAATGGGTAACTCCGGTAAGTGCATGTACAGTATATTGCCTTGGCAAAATTCACATTCACCGTGGGTGCTTCTAATCAACACAGTAGTTAAATAATGTATTGAAATTCAAGTTTGGATTTATAAAAGACCAACTGTCCACTTGTGTTTATCATTGCAGAAGTTGAATCTGCCTGCCCAGCAATTTACTACGCCGAGGATTCTGGACTTATCGTGAGTCCACTGCACCCAGAAAAATACCCGAACGATATGGATTGCTCTTATATCATCAAGACATCCGAAGACACGAAAATAACACTTCACACGAGCAAACTTGAGGTAATCACCAATTAAGGACAAAGCATTCTGACTAAGTCATTATTTTTAAACACCGTTGAATTTCTTTACTTTCAAGATGGAAGATTCAACGGAGTGTTCGAAAGACTACGTTGAATTTTTCGATGGCCCAACAACTGACGATATCAGATTGACCAAATTGTGCGGGTCGGGGTCAGTCTCTGACGTCATCAGTTCGTCAAATATCGTCTTTGTCCATTTTCATTCGGATGCCGAAATTGAATCAAACGGATTCAATATAACTTACAGCACCAGTAAATGTTAACTTAAAAATTTTCAAATTTAGCCTCGATTTCAGGTATTCATTAAGTTAATGTGATTTTTTCCAATATTCAGAACCAGAACCAAAAGTCATATACATGTAACATAAATGATGACAATTCGAAATACAACAGCTTTCACCACCTTTTTATTTTTAAAAATGTTTGCTTTTCGTAAAATTATTTCGTCAATGACATACTGTACAATTAGGCACTAATATATTCAATTCGCTATTTTTGTAATTAACAAGAAATAAAAGTAAATAAAGTACTATCCCCAAGAAGTGAGCTTTCAAATAAAATGTATGTTTTGTTTCATAGTTTCTTTGTGCAACATTTTCCAGAATCTAGATTATCGCCTGATCAAAAATAATTTCATATCGCAGGCAGCTAATCAGCTGATAGCTTTCTGTAATTTCCTCTAATTTACCATACGCGTTTCTAGTTAATCTATAGAGTATCTAATCCATTCTCTATTGAAAGTGTAAAATTCAGTGAAATAACTGTTTGGAGTTTGATTAATTTCTAACGCTCCATGGAAGTCCATACTGTATATCAACAAAACAATAATCCTGACTGATAACCTATCATTTAAAATACTGTTGATATCCACAACAATTAATGTATAACATAATGCATCATGGTTATTTATGTCAACGTATATAACCTGCTCAATATTTACATTGGAACTAGGTTGTGTTTGATTTAGATTTCGTAAAAGTTTACGACTTCGAAATAATGTTGAAGGACATCGAGTTTGCCACTGTCATCGCAATTTTTTGCATTTGCACAGTTTCAGGTAAAATGTCTGCTTTCTTTTTTACCTTAGAAATCCGTGACAACGTTTCATTGGGTCTTAACTTATACTCAACAGTGATATACTGTAGGATAGTTGACAATTAAGTAGTTTATGAAGGGTCTGTGTTGTTACAATTTTTTTTCAAATTTAGTTTCAGCACAATGTGACCAGAATGTGTCTGGTACCTCCGGATATATTACGAGTCCCAATTATCCTTCTAATTACGATGACTACCTGGACTGCGGTTACACAATATCCACTCCAGCAAATACCGTGGTATTTCTTGAGATTGTTGACTTGCAAGTACGTATTTTCCGGGAAATGGCGAAACGACCAAATTGGGCTAAAATTAGAAAGCAATACTTATTCCTTTTGTGGTTCAGCTTGAAAGTAGTACCGACATCGTCATCATTTACGACGGACCTTCAGACGAATATCGTCAGATAGATAGTTACACCGGCGATTACGAAAATGTTCCCGTTACCGCAACAACCAACCAGGTTTTTATAAAATTCACATCTGACCACAACGGCAATTACAAGGGATTTAACATCACATTCACAGCTGAAGGTAAACTATTCATTATTTCGAAAATTTCAAACTTTCGATTCAGTTGTCGTTGTCCAAATAAGAACATTGTCTGAGGGATTAAAGCCCCTCAATTCCTTCTAGACATTGAACCAGGAGATGTTTTACTTACATTGCCAATCCTACCATAAGCCGTTTATGTGATCGTGATGCTATAACGTTTTCAAACTTAAGTTTCAGAGCAATGCGGCCAAAGTGTGTCCGGTACTTCTGGAAGTATTACGAGTCCAAATTACCCTTATAATTACAATAACGACCTGAACTGTTATTATAGAATAACTACTCCAGAAAACACCGAGGTATTGCTTGAGATCGTCGACATGCACGTACGTTTACTTACTGGAAAATGGTGAACGATTTCAGTAAATGTGGCTAAAATTGAGTGAATAATAATAATTTTATTCTGTTCAGCTGGAAGAAGGTTATGACTTTGTCCATATTTATGACGGACCCTCACCTGAAGATTATCTGATCGGTATTTATTCAGGCAATTACGACAATGGTCCTATATATATTAACGGAACAACCGATAGGGTGTTTGTACAATTCACCTCTGACAGCATCAATACTCTCAAGGGATTTAACATCAGCTTCAAATCCACAGGTAAAACACTCGATATACTTCGAGAATACCAGACATTAGAATCATTTGTTGGCCAAAGCTGTCATTGCAAATTCCTAAACAGGAGCTGAAAAAAGTAGACTATGACACTCGCGACCAGTCGCGTTTTCCAGAAAAGTAGGGCCCTATAGTGTTCTAAATTCACACCGTGAACTAAATGTTTTAAACCCCTCTACACAATGGTGTCAGCAACTTACTAAAATATTGACGCAGTGCCAAATTTAAATCGTCTAAACGCTTCAGCCGCAACCATACAATATTCCCACATTGTTTATATTAATAATTTCGAAACGGTTAAACGAAATGCTAGGAGATTTCAAAATGTCTTATTGCATGATTAATTTAGAGAACTGTTTCGAGTATTTCCATTGAATCTTAGCTTTTCCTCAACATCGATAGAGATTAAGAGAAAAAGCTTTACTCGCACTATCCATCTATCGTCAAATGCTACAAGTACGTTTATACTTGTGATTAGAGTCATGTGACCAAACTGTGTCCGGGACCTCCGGAAGTATTACGAGTCCAAATTACCCTTCAAATTACGGCGACAACCTGATCTGCAATTACAAAATATTCACTCCCAAAGACACAACGGTATTTCTTGAGATTGTGGACTTGCAAGTACGTATTTACCGGAAAAATGGTGAAATGAACACATTTTGCTAAAACTAAGGAAACATCAATTAATCCTTTTCCTGTTCAGCTTGAAACCGGTACTGACATCGTCATCATTTACGACGGACCCTCAGACACATATGATCAGCTTGGCAGTTTCACAGGCAATTATGAAGATTATCTCATTGGTTGGGCAACTACCAACGAGGTTTTAATACAATTCACCACTGACTACAACGGCAACTACAGGGGATTTAACATCACATTCATGGCTGAAGGTAAACTATTCACGTTTTCGAAGCTTTCCATCAAAAATCAATGAATGGGGCTTTCTTACTGCTTAAAAATGCAGCATGATCTGAATTATAAGTTGGAACTTAGCATGTCTTAGAAATAAATACATGTATGCATACATGTATACTGTATGCAACTGTCGACATTATCCCCATTCTTCACATATTGTTCCTCAACTGTAGTTTATTAATTAACAGATGCAGAACCAGGTTTTGTAGAGGTGGCTACCGTGGCTGATTCCTCAGTATGATTTTGGATGTGCACTAAAGGCTTTTCCAATACTCAGACCATGCAACGCCAAGATGCCATGCAACACTGAAATTAGCACAGATAACCATAATGAAGAACAAAAGACAACATGGCGTCTTCTTTGTCGAAAGCTTTTCGCTGTGAAAAACGGTGGCAGAAACCATATTTGAAAATGGGTAAAAACAGTTTTCTAAACTGCCAATAAAACTGGTAATTTGGCGAATTAAGTGCATTTTACGCCATCTTGAAAAAACGCAATTGACTTAATTCCTTTCGCAACATGGAACGTCTTCCAAAATGGAATCTCACGTTCCACGGTTGCCATGGTTGCCACGTGCTCCGCCTCCTCGAGCATCGGCACGTGACGATATTCGACGAATCAGCGCTCGCGTTCATTTGAGCGGCAAATTCAAATTTAGAAAAATAGACCACGTGTATTGATTCACGCCTTGCTGAGTAATGTTTGGCTCCAAAAAATCAGCAATGACTTCCAAATAAGCTTAATGCACATTAAATTATTCTCTGCTTTCATCCATTTGAACCGACAAGCTAAGTGCAGTATGCTGGGTTAACCAAACTAATCTTATCAGATCACAGACAGCTAATCAACCGATAACCGAATACATCATTTGAAAACATCAATCAACCAAGGCCCATCTATCAGTATCGATATGATCATATAACAGAAACAAGTTGTGGCAACGCTAAAAATAAAATTATCAAGAATTACTTCAAATATCATCCATTTCGGCAGCCAGACAGACGTAATTGCAGGAAAATGCCTAGCTGGAAATTTTTGGTCATTTCTGCGCTGTTGTTATGCCTGTTCAGCAGCGCTTCTGGTAATGGAAACCAAATTAGCTGACACGTTTGTGCAGTATACGAGTGAATGTATTCTTAGTTTGTCTCAAATGAATTAACAACTGCAGATGCAGCAGACTGTGATGAAGATATCCAGGGCACTTCCGGTTCGGTGGTCAACAGTGGCTTTCCCCAACCGTATGAAAATGACCTGGACTGTTACTACACCATCACAACGCCAGAAAATACTGCCGTAATACTACAAATCATTTACTTGGACGTAAGTTACGCACGTTAAAAAATTAACTCGTCAATGGGGATCATACATAACTTTGGCATCTCTAGCAATACCAACCAACCAATGTTTTTTTTTTCTGTAAATAGTTGGAAGATGGTCCTGACTACATCGAAATTTACGATGGCCCAGACACTGACAGTGACCTGCTCGGCACCTACTCTGGAATGATTAGAAATTCCTCTTACATTTATGCCACGTCAAATCAAGTACTGATTTATTTCCACACAGACTACAGTATTACATACACCGGTTTCGATGTCTATTTCTTATCCAGAGGTAAAAATACAAATACTGAGCGCAAATGAAGTTTAGCCATCAAATTTTGACCTTTAAGATTATCATGGTGAATACTAATTCCGGGTTTTCCAGGTTCATGTTTTTATTTTTTCAGGTTAAATAAAATATACATATATTACTATTTTATGTGCTTCAATCAGAGGCTGATTTGACATTTTAGATCACCGGAAAATTTCAGTAATATTCATATTGATGACAGAAATTAATGCTGCATACGGAATTTGTTTAAAAAAAAACAACAAGTAATGGATTTTAGGTGCAATCTCCTGAAGACATTTTTTCAGAAATATTAATAACAAAGTCAACACCGATGTCATTTTTAATTTTGTAAAAAAAACCAAATTAAATCACCAACAGTGCTTAAAGATTAACATAAACAATCGAAAAACCAATTCGAAAAACAATCACAAATGTTGAATTTTTTAGGGAATGGTAGAATTGACTATCAGGTCAATCATTTTGCTGTTGACTTATCAGAATTATAACGAACGATGCTGACAAATTCCAGGTTTCAAATAAAAATTCCCCGAGTTTTCCAGGATGAAAACAAAATTCCCTGACACCATAGTTGGCAGACACCATGATTATTCGTAAGAATGCTTTTGGTAACCAATGTTTAAAACAGCCTCAAACATATTTTTGGCATTATGCAAACTATGAATAATGAAATGAAATGTCATGTCATATCAGCTTATGATGAATATTTACTATTTAGATTTGCCTGGAGAAGACTGTCCAGATGACCGTTACTCTGGAGATTCTGGAGTAATATCTAGTCCCAGTTTTCCAAGTAGCTACCCCACAAATTCTGACTGCTATTATAACATCGCTACTCCTACTGGCACCCAGGTCAACCTCAATGTCAATTATATTGACGTAAGTAAAACACTGAAGAAAGCTGACCAGAACAAAATGACACATAGCACCTCACCAACTTTTTCATTCGTCTAGATCCTTGAATCTACAGATTGTGTTGATGATTACATCGAAATTTACGACGGTCCCAACAACACCAGCACAGAACTGGCTGCATTCTGTGGTGCGGGGCCCATAAACGACGTTTTTGGGTCGACTAACCAACTTTTTGTTTGGTTCCATTCTGGGTCTGGCAATCAAGGCCATACTGGATTTAACATTACCTATAACACAGGTAGGATAATTAAAGAAACGACATTTTCAACCATTTACGATTTACTGTCAATAATTTGCTTCGTTTTCAGAGCCATGCACAGGACCGAGTGAATTCACTGGTGAATCAGGCACAGTTTCCAGCCCTGGTTATCCCCTCTACAAGTACCCCAACAATGCTGATTGTCAATACACTGTCAGCACTCCACCAAATTCCAAAGTATTTATCCGGGTTAATTATATCAATGTAAGTAAAGGGTTTTTTCATGTTTACATTGTATACATCATATACGTGTACACTGCAGCATATACTTAAAATATCCCATCAATACTGTGCTTTGAAAAGCTTGTAATCAATATTAGTAATTTAACGTTTTCTGATTCGATCAAAATCTGAAACTTTTGCTTTCAGTTGGAGTCTGGAGGCGCCACCTGCCCATACGATTACGTGAAAATTTTCGATGGACTAAGCGAAAGTGACGAAGTACTTGGTACCCTCTGTAGCACTGGGGATTATGATGATATCGAAGCATCCAGTAACGAAGTTTTGATAAAATTTCACAGCGATGATTCAACTGCATATGCTGGATTTAGGCTGACATATTCCGCCAGTACGTATTTGAGTATTTCAAGCTGTTAAATTCATTTCAAGCACTATACACGTTTCCATACATGTAGTAAATAACACTTTGTCAAATAATACGATAGTTGAAAACTGCATCAATATATTTTCCTTTATTTCATTTAAGCTTACATCTAACGGATGCAAGGAGTGGATCTTTTCAAAGCAGAACTTTTGCTTGTAATCAATCGTAGTTGAAATCTGTAATTTTTCTAATTAAACATGAACATTGAATAAATTTACAGTTTTTTTGTTGAAACAAGTCTCTTTAGTTTCAACGATACGTTGCAGTTGATCAAATCAAATGCAGCTTGATAATTTTACATCAACATGCAGAATGTAACAAACGTGTTTGAGGTAAAATTGAATATAGATTTAAGCGAGGCATTTCTTCGAAATTAAAATTTACTTAAAACTCATTAAAATGAATAGCATGACTCAGCAATCCATTTTTAATATAAAGTGACCTATTTATTTTTTAAAAGAACTTTTAACGAAAATTATATTCTAGAAAAGAATATTTCAAACTTCAAGTCATTATAGCACTAGGTTAGTCTGTAACCACAGGCTGTGATCTATAGATTATAAATCACAAAAATGCTTTATAAATAAGCTTATGTAAATATCTGTGACCAAAAATTGCATGTTTTGTATCGTGATTTTAACACGTCGTATAATTTTAGGCTAGGCCTATAACGTTATCTGGACAACATATTAAATTAAAAATTATTAAATGAAGAATTAAAAATGTCTCAAATTTGTACAGTTTATAATGGGTTGCTGGATAATAATAATAAGGAAAAATACGCAATCATATCAAAAGTTTGCCTTTCTTGCCCTTTGTATTATAGATTAGATACCCTGGATAAAATGATTAATAACAATAGATTAACCACGATTTATCTACACAGATAGCATTGCAATACGTAAGCAAAACGTAGTAGAGAAATTTCAAACGAGTCCTGAAAATAGCGACAACTGAATTTTTTTAAAAAATATACCAAATCACCTTCTCAGAACAACCATTCATTATTATTCAGGTCTGAAAATGCTGTCGATGAAATTCACCTTCATCGCAGTATTGTTTCTCATCTTTTCAAGCATAATTATAGGTAATGTCAATTAATTTACTCGGTATAAGTTGGTGCAAGTGCATGCTCAGTAATTAAAAACTAACGTACAGGTGCAGATGCGGCAGACTGCAATGAAGACATCACAGCTTCAAGTGGTTCAATTATTAGTTCTGGATTTCCTAAAAGATATGAGAACGATTTGGACTGTTACTACACCATAACCACGCCCACACGAACATCAATATTTATAGGAATTAAGTATTTGGAAGTAAGTCAAAAATACCCATTCATATTACATTCCATTAGATAAAATGTCGCTTAAGTTGACCAATTCCAAGCTTATTTGGAGGTAACTTTATACACTACAAACTGATTTTATTTAATATGCAACTAGTTGGAAGATCCAGGTGATTACATCCAAATTTACGATGGCCCAACAACCGATAGTACTCTTCTGGGCCAGTTCACTGGCAACATCAAAAATTCTACAATTTACACCTCGTCGAACAAGGCCATGATTTATTTTCACACCGATAACAACGTTACTGACACTGGATTTTACGTTTATTACTACTCCGAAGGTAAATATTTTTCGCTAGAACGTTTAATAAAAATTAAGATTTGAGAATTTAGTTCATGTATATAATTGTACGATTATAATGGTTAACAAAATAATTTATAGCCCACAATTTGAATTGTGTTGTAAAATGTTATTTGACGAACTCTTATGTCATAAAATACATTAAAAATTATATCACTACATTACTCGGCAATTATAAGCAATTATGAATACAAATATCAAAAATTAGATAACGATATTAGAAGTTTGAAAACCACTGATCTATTTCAAGATGCCATATAAGAAATGCTCATTTCGTATATGATGATCTCCATCGCATCACCTTGATTAATCATGACCAATTGATAAAAATTGGAAAAATACGCAGATGTTGAATAATAAAACAATATCATCAACTTATTCCTTGTGATGGACTCGTGTTGATTTGCGATGTAAGGCCCGTAGCGTGACACGCAGCGCCATCTCTGGAGATTTTCAAACATTAGAACGACATTGAAATTACCGTAATCTGATTTTTAGAAATTTGTTATAATGATGTAATTTAGTTATTGGCACCTAAAACAACTGGACATTGCAAACTCACATTTTCTCAGAGGTCATTCCAAACTGGCATTTTGTCAGAGGACATTCCAAACCGGCATTGTTAGCGGACATTCTAAACTGACATATAGTAAATGAAAATTTTAACTGACATTATGTTAGCGGTGTGACATTCAGCTATTGACAATTTGGATGACACCAAAGTTTGCAATAAAATGCATACCCATTAGTGAAAAACTGGATACCAATTTTCGTCTTTGTAACAGATATTCCAGAAGGTAGCTGTCCAGACGAGTACTACGGTGGCGATTCGGGGGAAATTTCAAGTCCGAATTATCCAAATGCATACACGATCAATGCCGATTGCATTTACAGGATTTCCACCCCTTCGGATACTCAAATCAAGCTACACTTCGAGTCATTCGATGTAAGTAAAACTTAGCATAAGATTGAAAATTTTTACATCAAATTTTAAACACACTTGCTGTGCAGAAATCAATGCCATATACATGTAAAAACGCACATACTGCCATTTCGAAGGTGAACTTCGCAAAAAATAACCCATGTTTTTACAACTGTCACAGATTCTTGAGTATTACAAATGCAATGCCGATTATGTCGAAATCTTCGATGGACCATCCGAGTCGAGCACATCAATAGGAAAATTCTGTGGCCCAGGACCAATAAGCGACGTTTTCTGCTCTACTAACGAAACATACGCAGTTTTCCATTCTGGGAGTGGCAATGTTGACCACTTGGGATTCCACATCACCTACAGCATAGGTAGGAAACTGCTAGGAAAATTTAACAGACAAATTGTAGCCACCCTGTATTTATCAGCTATGCCAACAAAATTAATTATCGCAAATTTGTTCTATCGAGCGAAGACAAGTGATGCGGTTCAACACGTCCACTAGAGGGCAGAGTGAAAAAGTCCACACACGTACTATAAGCAATTTATTCGAGAACTGCTCTGCTGATGTATTTTGTCCAAAACAAGTCTACTGCGAGCAAACTTCCATTTAGCGATGTTACTCACAATTACATATACAGTGTACAACTGTATTTGTAATATTGTTATATCGTGTGTTCAATTATTTCGTTTTCAGAAGCTTGTTCAGAACCGAAACTTATATCGGGTGATTCTGGTACTGTACGCAGTCCAGGTTATCCCATGTCAAATTACCCAAACAATGCCGATTGCAGCTACATAGTAACCACCCCAGTAGGGTCTCGAGTATTTCTGCGTGTCGACTACGTAAATGTACGTACTGTAGTTCGTTAGATATACATTTTAGCCACATTTTTTGCCAAACATGTAATTATTGTTGGTCAATTCTTGACTCGCTGTGACTAAAACTGTTTCTTAGATGGAATATGGATGGGGCGATTGTCGTTACGACTCGGTCACAATTTACGACGGAGAATTGGACACTGATCCCATACTTGGGACAGTTTGCGATACGGGGCCGTACGAAGACATGTTAGGGTCCTATAACAAAGTTCTGATCAAATTCCACAGTGACTATACCAACGCATACCCAGGATTCAGCATTACTTATGGTTCCAGTAAGTACCCACATTATTTAGACAATAGGGTTTACATTATAGTTTCTCAGTTATCAAATTGCATAACAAATATTACAAAAATGCATAGTTTGTTTGGCAACCAGTTTTGAAAGCATTCGCATGGAAACATAAATGATAATTTTCCGCAATTTTCTCATTGAAATGGGACCAAACTTAAAAGCATTCATTGTTCATATTTCTACGATTGTAGTTTGAAAACTTAATTTTCTTTGCTGTAAGCCGCACTAAGTCAGGTTACTGATAACTCACCATTCTACAGGGTGCTCATAAAGTCTAAACCCTCATGACAAAAATTAATTTTTGACTACAGAATTGCGATTTAAATATATAACAGTGATTCCAGAAAACATTGTATATACACTGGTTAACCTTAAAATATGAGAAAAATATTTGTTTCACGGGATAGGGTGGTGTTTTTATAAACATTTTAATTTTTCAATTCATGATTGTATTTACCTGAAATTTGTTTTCTCATTTAAAGCTTATGTTCAACTAGTGGAAGAAACCAAACCCACAAGAAATAAGGAAGCTGAATGAAAGAATGATAATTCCCGTCGATATCAACGGAAAACCATAACTTTTTTTAATGAGTTTTGCTAACATGTACATGAAAGATGTAGTCACTTGCAATAAAGTGTCACACTGATTTATATTATAGTCATTTTGACAAGTCTTTTAACTTTCAGTCCAAGCAACTTTGGAACAGGTTATTTGAACTATAGATTCAATTTCGATTAGAAGCCTCAAAATCGGACAGCATACAACGGTTTACAATATCTCAATTAACAAAAATATATGATCTTATCAGATAAAAACAGCCTTACTTGCTAGATTACTTACTAGATTAGATACCTCAAGCTACACACTTAAAGACCAATGGATTAACGACGATTTATCAATAAAGATAGTATAGTACTGGCAAACATGTGTTGAAAATTTAGAAAAACCGATAAATTTCTTCTAAAATACACCCAAAACGCATTCCCTGAAGATCCATTCTCTATTCTACATTATTCTGTTCTGAAAATGTGGTCGGTGAGGTTCACC
The DNA here is from genome assembly GCA_034687865.1 of Kryphioiulus occultus. Classification (NCBI taxonomy): domain Eukaryota; kingdom Metazoa; phylum Arthropoda; class Diplopoda; order Julida; family Julidae; genus Kryphioiulus; species Kryphioiulus occultus. Next base: position 17,460 of record JAQGAF010001330.1, on the reverse strand, counting down.
TTCATTGCAGGATTGTTTCTATTTATGTCGAGCATAACTATCGGTAATGGCAACTAACGAATTAAGTAGTAGTATGTGCTTAAGTAGACTTTCAGTAATTATTAATTAACATACAAGAACAGATGCGGCAGACTGCAATGAAGAATTCACAGCTCCTAATGGATCAATTGTTAATTCTGGATTTCCTGCACCATATGACAACGACCTTGACTGTTACTACACCATAACCACGCCAACACGTACAGTAGTAGTTATGGAAATTATGTATATGGAAGTAAGTAAAAAAATACCATTGGATAAAATGTTCCTTAATACGTGGATCAAAATTTCAGCTTAGTTGGAAATCAGAATAGAAATGCCAAACTGATTTTATTAATTTTATATGCAACTACATGTAGTTGGAAGATCCAGTAGATTACATCCAAATTTACGATGGTCCTACAACCGATAGCCCACTACTGGGCCAGTACACTGGAAACATCGTAAATTCTTCCCTTATTTACACTACTCAAAACAAAGCCACGATTTATTTTCACACCGATTACAGCATTACTTTCACTGGATTTTACGTCTACTACTACTCCGAAGGTAAACATTTTTGATAGTAGTGATATTCGAAATTGGGTGTGTTGTAAAGTATTATTTGACGAAGTTTTGTGTCATAAACCACATTCAAGCTTATATGCTGCTACATGTAGAAGCTTGAAGACCACTGATCAGTTAAAAGTTCTACGTGGATTTTAAAAGTAGTGCATTTCGTCTAAGATCTCGATGGCAATACTTGGCATAATCATGGTCAATTGGTAAAATTGGAAAAAGACGTAGAGGTTGAAGCACAAAATTATATCCGTGGAAATGGTAGTGTTAATTTACAATGGACGAATTAACACGCAGCGCCATCTGTGGACATTTTCAAACATGAAAAAGATATTATAACTAATCTGATAATTTCTTCCGATCTTCTCTTTATTTCTAGAAAAAATTGCTGTAGTTGTGCATTTGCACTTAAACCAACTGGATATTTTAAACTAAAATTTTGTGGTTGCTGGACATTCAGTTACTGACAGTATATTTAGCACCAAAGTTTGCAATAAAATGCAGACCATTTTGCTGAGAAATTATTGCTCATTTTCGTCATTGAAATAGATATTCAAGAAGGTAGCTGTCCAGATCAGTATTACGATGGCGATTCGGGGGAATTTTCAAGTCCGAATTACCCAAATGTATACACGAATAAGGCCGACTGCAGCTACAGCATTACCACCTCTTCGGGTACCCAAATCAAACTGCACTTCGATGATTTCGATGTAAGTAAAACTTAGCTTAAATGGAAATTTGTACGTAAAATTTTAAATGCACGTAGCATTTGCCGAGCACAAATCAATGTATTGTGCCAACCATTACAGATTCTTGAGTCCACTGACTGCGAAACAGATTATTTCGCAATCTACGATGGACCGTCCGAATCGAGTAGATCACTGGGAAAATACTGTGGACCAGGACCAGTAAATGATATTTTCAGCTCGACCAACGAAATCTACGCCCTTTTCCATTCCGAAAACGACAACGATGAACACGTTGGATTCCACATCACATACAGCACAGGTAGGAAACAGCGTAGCAAAATTTCATTCACAACAGTTGAACATTACAGATGTCGAGACAGGTGTACAAGCATTAATACCAAGGTGTTTGAATATAATCTCAGTCCTACAATGCATGCCCTTACAAAATTGTTGGCTATTGCTCTATCAAGCAATCTCAAAGTCTGAAATTAGCAATTATTTTCCAGAACTTCCCAGGTGGAAAAGTTCAATATGGCCATATTTAGCATTATATTGTACGCGATGCACAACTAGTACTGCATTTACGAGTACAGAATAGTACACATTACATGTATGATGTATATGTCAAATGTGTTACAGGACAAAGTTGTGTTTGAATTCATGAATGCTACAACCCTTTTCATTTGTGCTAGTGACTTCCGAGGCACCCTGTATAGCTGCATTTACCGCATGCAATACATGTACATGAAATGTCTTACAAGATAACGTTGTGCCTCATTATAAATACGATCATTGAACTGTAAAACTTTCACATATTCATTACATGTGAATATGTAAAGAATTACATGTAAATAAAACTATTATATATGGATATGTAATAACATAACAGTATGTGGGGCCAATTTCTGGTCTACCCATAAATGGAAACGTCATTCCGCCCAGGTACTTTATAGTACATGTACCGTACATGTATTATGTTCAAAGCAAATCTGCTTCAAGAAATTCCGCATTGGTCGATTTTACTAACACTCGTTCGTTGTTTCGTTTTCAGAAGCGTGTACAGGGGATATTCTGATAGATAGTGATTCTGGCACCGTTACCAGTCCCGGTTACCCTATTTCAAATTACCCAAACGGTGCCGACTGCAGCTACATCGTCACCACCCCAATGGATTCTCAAGTACTTGTGCATGTGGACTTCATAAATGTAAGTATGGTGCAATTCATTTGCAGTTTTCAGCAGAATTATCGTTGGTCAATTTTTGATCTGTTGCATAGATTGAATACGGTGGAGACAACTGTCCTTACGACTACGTCCGAATTTATGACGGTGGATTGGAAGTCGACTTTGTACTCGGTACTCTTTGTGGTACTGGGCCATACAAAGACATGCAAACGTCCCTAAACCAAGTTCGAATAAAATTCCACAGCGATAATTCCAACGCATACCCAGGATTCAGCATTACATTCACTTCCAGTACGTATTCAAATTAATAGTTATTAACTACATGTACATATGCAATATTAAGAAACTATACAGCACTGTGTAATATTAACAGCTTTATATAAAGGACTGTGTGATATTAACAGCCATGTTGACAGAACTGTGCAATATTAAGAACTCTGCATGATAAATACATTTCAAAAGATAATTCAAGCTTTGCAATATTATCAAATTCATCAACAAGTCTAACAGCAAAGGTCGCCTTTTATGGCAACTACTATTGAAGATTTTTTGGTTACAATTTTTTTTTTTCGATTTTTCTCATTGAAATTGAGTAGCACCAATTTTTTTAAATGTAATGTTTGCTCATTTCGCCGAATCCGTTTAAAAGACACAAATTCAAGTTACTGATAATTCATCTATTCTGCTATTTTTTGTCGTTTTATAGACTGTTAATGATAATTCGACTATATATATAGGTTAAGAGTTTTATTGTTCAACTGATTTCATTTAGAAAAGGTCATATTGAGATAGTTACATGTATCTGTGAAGATTTTAGAGAAATATAATTCCAAATGAATATTTAATACAAGATTACGAAATTTCTGTTTCACCATGTAGGATAATGTTTTCAAAAGACTGATTATTGCATTAACAATTTTTTCTCTCATCATTTCAAGCTTACGCTAAGCAATTGAACGGAACCATATCTCTCAAGAAGAAAGAAGATATATATGATTAACAATGATTTCTCAAGATCAAGAACTATAACGTTTCAAATGAGTGTACCACCTAACATGAACATTCGTTAAAAATAAAGTTTTGTTCAATCGGTAACATTGCAGTGGGAGTTATATTTTGCCATCGTGTTTTCTACTTTTGTAGAACACCATAGTTTTCCGAAAATTTAGATATGGAAAAGTTGCTAGATTATGGCGTTAGATGGCGTCACATTACCTATTTATCGTAACAAATATTTATTTCCAAAAATAGATTGTTACAGACTCTGGCTCCCCAATAAGGGCATATTTATTTTATCTTAAAAATTATTTACAGTCAAGCAACGACCATTTCGGTTTTTTCGAGGTTTACCAACAATGCACTGCTGTCACCCCAATCTTCAAAAATGATAAATATCTTAAGATACGATGAAAAATACAGTTTAATAATATTTCAAGGTAATAATCTATAGGCATGTTGCGTTTCTTAACAATCATGAGGTAACTGTTTGTCACAATAAGGAACAGATTGTTGGCGCACTGCTATTGGTGGCCCACTATCACAACATTGATAAGCATAATAAATTATCCAATTTGATGTGCATTTTTTTTTCAATTCTCAAAATAACACTCGTCTGTTACACTTAAGTTGAAATGACTGAAGTAAGTTTCCCTGACGCCCAACCATATGGAGCGGCTGTTTATGAAGCCCAAATACCGAGGTAAGCAAATTAATTCAAATTGTTGAAACTTGCTCATTTTTGCAAAACGACGCCACCAAAATTCAAAACGAAACAAAACAGATCTAGGCAAGCATTGTAGATAAAATTTATCAACCACGGTGAACTTTCGTTTTCTTCGTTTTCACATATTTTAACAACAGCATTACATTTACAAAAAGAATAGTTTCTATTAAAATATAAGACCATTTCCAACACTTTAAATTTCACGCGATTTCCCTCTCTAAATCTGCCAGATTGAAAATCCGACAGATTATTACTTTATTACTTCATAAGAATAAGATAAACATTAATGAAGTAATTTCTGTTAGTCCTGGTAGAAAAACAAGAGTTGAAAACATAAAATACCTTATTTATTTACTCTGAAAATTGTCAGCTTCGCCAAAAAGTAAGTTTTGTTTATTTGATTTTGTTTTCGTAACGACAACCAAACCACTTTTTAATACAGGCTGAACGGAACATCTTGAACGCGAAGTTGCTGTTAAAATGTGTGAAAATCATACATTGTTTAATTTCATCATGTTCATGGCATTGTCGTATTTAGAGAGGTCCGAGAAGCATCTGTTAATCGACCCAGGTGGAACCATAGTTCCTATGACCTTTTCGATAAATATTCCTACCCTGGAAAATTCATCATTTTCAACCACTCTGAGTTCGACGCGTATTTGGGTTTGAAAAAAAGATCCGGGACCGACAAGGACGCCGATAGAGTCGAAAAAACGTTGAAAAACCTCGGCTTTGTGGCAGCATTAGAACGACAAAACAACTTAACTTATGACGACATCATGGAAAAACTGCAAACAGGTATATGATTGACGATTTCTGTGAGACATGGGCTGTTGCTTTACTGCAAACACATTACTGCATCAACTTGCCAAAATATAAGTTGTTCGTTTTACAATTAGTTCTAGACCAGGATTTCAACGACTACGGATCCATCGTAGTTGTGATCCTGACACATGGAGAAGAAAGACAGTTGTACGCTCACGACGAAGCATACGACATTGACAAAATCAAACAAAAATTCATTCAAGATGAAGTGGCAAAGAAATTGGCGAAAAAACCCAAAATGTTTCTTATCCAGGTAACAAGAAATTATCTCGTAAAACAACCTCCGCTAGGAATCGAGACGGTTACGTAAATCTACTCCGCAGTTAGTGTCCAAATGCCAAACTAACAAGAACATGTACAGGGTGATCATAAAGTACTTCACTAAAAACTGCTAACAACCTTGAGTGATTTTCCACAGAGATGGAATTCAATCCCTTCCGAATTCAATTTTCTTTTGCAATTGCGCTGTCACACTGATCAGTGACTTAATTGGTACAAACTTTGTATCATGATAAACTGTATCAGAAAACACTGATTTTTTCCCCTGCATATACGCCATTTTCGATTCCAACCAAATACATGAAATAAAATCAATTTTTACAACCTTTTTCCAAAACGTTAACCCCTGTAACTAAGTTTTTTTTTAGTTTGTACCAAATTCATGTACAAGACATAAAAAACTTCAGGAGTTCTTCTGCCTTCTTGCAAAACTTGTTCCTCGTAAAACTAACGGATTTTCTACAATTAATTTTCGTAAAGAGGACAGAACTTTATCACTACCCTGTATAACTCGTTTGTACCAAATATACAGGCATGCCAAGGACAAGAGGCAGACAGTGGAGTCTTAACCGAAGCCGAGGATGGCGCAGTTGGGTCCGGTGGTGGGGAAATACCCTACTATGAGGATATTACAATTCCAATAATGGCGGATTTCCTGCTAGCCTTTGGGTCACCCATTGGTAATTTAGTTTGATTATCACTTATCAGGTGTATTAATAACTAAGAGAACTCAGAGCTCTTATTCCTCGTCTGAAATCCGTAAAGAAATCGCAGTAAGACAAATGTGTCCTTTGCTTTCAAGGTTATGCGTCGTTTCGAGCTGACACAGGATCCTGGTTCATACAGGCCCTTTGCGATGCAATCGACGAGCTCAACAAAACTACAGATTTCGAGAGCATCCTGACCATGGTCAAATATGACATCGCTTACAACAAAACTTCGAACAGTAAAGACGAAAGGTACCACAAAAAGAAACAAATTCCAGAAGTTACATCGACACTCACAAAAAAGCTGTACCTGGCCAAAGAAGCACAGCTTGAGGCATCCATCCCTGCCCCTGGTGGGAAGAGACCATTGCTCCAAACAGCTGAAGGCGTTCGACAAGATTCTGTACCAAAAATGAAAACTCAGCAGAAAACACCCACTGTTGACTCAGCAAGAAACTCACCACCACCAACTCTGCAGCCAATCAATCCTTGTCTTGGAGAAAATTATAAAAATCTCATTCTTTGGATCCTAATTTGCATAATCTCCACTTTCATTGGCACTTGGTATCTGTTCACTGAAAGCCAGCCAGAATATCATTTTCACTGTCATTCGGCTCAAGAAAACTCCACGAGCAACAATGTTCATATTCATCCACTATAAAAAGTCTCTATGATACAACTAAACAATCTGAAACACCCCTCAAGTGATTGTTTAAAATAGAGAAAACTTGAAGAGATAGTGGTAAAGGGAATCACTCTGTAATGAAAGGAACAAATTCTTCTTGATAAAATTATGTTAATTCATACTGTATATACAGTACATGTACATGTATACTCAAAATACAGTAGTTTCACAACTTTGGATTTTTACAGTATATATAGACCCACATTTGCATTTAATTTAAATTACCCTGCCTAAAGGTAAACATATGAACTATCTGCTAATCGAGTTTTAAACCAGTAAACGATTTATTAATATACAAAATTTCAGCTTTTATAACTGAAATAATGAAAGCAATAAATGTAGTACAATATAAGTTCCTTCAAATAAAATGTTTCTGTACATGTTCGTTTAATTCGAAATAATGTATGTTATTTACCATTCATGTATATTAAATAAAAATGTAAAACATTTGAACATCACTTTGTAAGAAATTTCAGAAAGATTTGTGGAAATTCTTGGAATTCATTCCAGGATACCGGTGCCTGACACAGCCATGTAAGATTTAAATAAAAAATTAAAATGTGCAAATTTCAAAAAAAGCTGATTGACGCTATTACTTTTTTAGTTGTGCGTACCCTCAAGGTTTGGCTAAACAGAACGTAATCTTATGGAAAATAACCAACTGTATTTACAACAGATGTATAGCATACGCAAGTATTTTCGTGTTTGACAAATCGAAACACATAGCTTTCGCTTTCGTTTTTGTCATATGATTTCATGCATCCAGTTTTATCAGTATTGATACATGATTATATCGAGCTGATATCCCTCGCATAAAGATTGCATGTTTCAGTAAAACTATTTGCAAATCGAAAGGCAAATTTAATACTTAGCTTAACACTCACTAACCGAACACAAAAGTATACCATGTATGTGCAAAATTTCACATGTATTGAACAAGGAACGAATGCGGAAGTTTCCCAAAACTGGGGGAACATTTTTGCGAAGTTATTTTTTCGCTAAACTGAGATACACTAGCTTGCCACGTTTTATGCCACACAAAAACACTGCGAAAATGACGAGGGCAAACGCAAATTAATAGAGGTGTACAAACTATGGTTAATTTTTAGTGGGATCTCTCAATAACCTATTCATTTTAACAGGAAATACATGAATGTTCCATGAAGTTTTTTTTGTTTAAATTTTACGTTGATCTCCCTATACTTTTCACGTGCACGGATTAAATCTTCAGATGTTCCCAAAATTAACTTACTTTCGATTCTCTGTATGTTCTGTACAAAAATTCATACAACTGAAGATAAGTGGCAGATGGTTATTTCACATGTGTGTGATAAAATAGCTAAGTGTACTCTTGTCCTTATCATATCCAGTTCTGAGTCATTCTGATTTCGTGATATAGCATTTACATCCATCTATAATCACCTTTTGCATTTACTAAATGTGAGAGAAATGAAACTGTTGGGAGTATTTAATGGAGGGCATGCAGCTATTGCCTAATACTTTTTTTTTTTTTGAAAAATAACATCGTCACATTTCTGTGAGTCACTGTAGAAATTTGATTTGGGCGCACAAGATGACGTACATGAAATGATTAATTGACAGATTAGATTTTCACCTGTATTTTAAGTCATTGCTAGATAAAAATATCGATTTCTGCTTTGCTTAATGATATCGTGGATCCACATTTATCTGCCACACGAGCTTATCAAACTGATAATTCGCCCATAAAATTGGTATCAGCTGGGAAGGACAGCAATAGATTCTACAGCAAAACAAGCAATGCTATAAATGTAGAAGGACGCAATTTAGTTTATTTCAAAATTTCCATTCTGGGGAAATGGCAGAAATTGAGGAAACTTACATCGACAGTAAGGTTGCAACAGTACCAGATGCCAAAGGCTTCTTTCAACATCCTCCTGAGTATATCTACATTTCTATTAAATTTATATTCATACAGTACATACATGTATTTATATTTTTAGTTTTTGATACGCATTCGTACGCAAGTCAATTTATAAAGCATTCCTTAATAAATGTTTAAAGTTAAGTTTTGACTGAGTTAAGCACCAATTTCACGTCACCGTAAAACTAATTTATATACACTTAACAACAGCGGTTAAAATATAATTCTAAAAATCAACTTTGAAGCCCAAAGCTAAATGATTGCATAAATTAATTTTTTCACATGTATTAAAACGTTTTTACTGATTCTAAGCAAAATGTGGATAGTCGTATCAGGGTGCCCATGCAGAGATATATAAACATGACATGGGACAAATTTCATTAAGAAACCAATTTAGATTAGTTTTTCTTTAAATTGATAATTTCTTTATTAATTTATTTTCAAAGAATTACCTGTCATATCTTGATTTTTGTGTTAACCAATAAATATACCTATAAAATGTATCATTAATTTGTTAAATTTCCCTGACCTTTTCATAGTATATCATTTTCTTGACTTTTTCAGTTTAATTTCCCTGACTTTTCCAATTTAATTTCCCTGACGTTCACAATTTAAGTTCCATGACGTTTCCAATTTAATTTTACTGACTTTTCCAATTTAATTTCCGTGACTTTTTCAATTTAACTTCCCTGATTTTGCAATTTAATTTACAAAACATTCCCTGGTCTGGGGGAACCCTGTGTATTAACAACGACCACTTTGAGAATCCACGTATTTCCATTGTTCATGGAATGATTTCCAACCAAAAATGGTTTGGACTATAATCATGGAACAACAATTTCGAAAACAATAGTGACAAAAGGTCATCAGTGCTTTGTCGATGGACTAAATTCGGAAAAATCTAACTTTCCCATTGGGAACCAAGCATAACATTTAGGCCATGGATACAGTTATCTGAATGCATGTGTACGAATTTAATTTTGCATTTGTTCTTGCGAAGGTTATCGCCTTTAGAACGTTGGAAAACCGAAGATTACGATCTCAAAGATTGCAAACATCCTGGAAGATTCATCGTGTTCAATCACAAATCCTACAACAAGGATTTGGAATTGTCAAAGCGAAATGGGACGAACGAGGATGCCAAAAGGGTGAAAAAAACCTTGGAAAAGTTGGGATTTCAAGAAGCAGACAAATGTCAGCAAGACTTGACATGTGACCAAATTACAGATAAGGTCACCAATGGTAAGAAATATTTCTTGAGACAATAAGAAGACCGTTTGGTTAGTTGTGTGATTCAATTTGAGACAAAATTTAGGCAGTATGATAATGCATTGGTAGCTTTTGATTAATAATCTTATATTTACATAAACTAAGCGAATGATGTTTCAATGTTAGATTCGAACAAAACCAATTTATGTCCATTGATTTCTTACAATTTCCTGGACATTTAATCTAGTTGCCCAGATGCCATTCGATGACTACGGCTGCATCGTCATCGTAATACTGACCCACGGGGAACTTGGGAAACTCTACGCCAAAGACAAAGACTACGAAGTGTCCATGCTTTGGGACATACTCACACGAGAGAAAATTGCAAAAAACTTGGCAGGAAAACCCAAGTTGTTTCTTATACAAGTAAGACATGTCGATCTTGAGTCACTTGATCATTTAAGCGTAGGCCGAACATTTAAAGACTGGTGAATTAGAAGGATACATCAGGACCATGTACAGTTAGATCATATGTATGGAATTTTCTAACAAATTGACAATATCTTTTGACTATCTAGGCGTGCCAAGGAGATAGATCAGACAACGGTGTGGATTCCATCGATGCCAAACCAATGGAAACAATTGCAGAAAAAAAGATATTTAGGATCCCCTTGTTTGCCGACTTTTTAATCGCTTTCAGTTCATCACCAGGTAAACAAAGTAACATCTTGAGCTTGTTATAAACCGTATTCGATTTCTTTAAAGTCGTTTATAACAGAACGACTTTCACACCAATAGGTCCACAGAAATGGTCACACCCACAGGAAAAACACCACTAAAGCTTAATAATATAGCTGAATGACAATGAAGTTGCTTGAATTAATTGTGCAATTTACTGAAGCAATATTCAGATTTCGCAAACAGATATGCAGGGTTTACTCATAGTTGAAATTTTTAGCTACCTGACTTTCCATGTTTTAAAACAAATTTCTATGACCACCTTGACCACTGAAAATGCAAAAGAATGATATAACAATGTAAGGAGTACTATATTACTTAATGTGTATAAAAAGGAGATTCAGCTACTATCTTCAATTTTTTTTTCAACTTAAGTAGATTTTCCCTGACTTTACCCTACCTTGCCTAATTCCTTGACAATATCAGGTTTTCAAGATCTGGGGGAATCGTGTGACATTTAACAATATCAAAATTTAATATTTACGCTTTAGAATGCAATATGCTATATGCATAGAAATTGCAGCACAGGCAAAAACACTGCTAAATCATACAATATTGATAGCTGAATGACAATGAGGTAGACAGTAAACAATTTGAATTGTGCTATTTACTGAAGTAATATTCAAATTTCTAAAATGACTAGCTCAATTAGGTATGATAATTAAAATCAATATTTCAATTAATAGTGAAACCTAAAAAATTACTGCTTTAAATGATTTCAGCAATCCTTAGCACGAATTTCAAAGGAAAATAAAATTTGGCATTTACGGGGACCATACACGAGCATTAGTACCGTACTGTCAGTTTCGACAGATACGGACATTAATACTGATCGTGAAATGTGCGCAGTACTGATGGCTTGATATTTATTTTCATTACTGACGATTATCTGAAAATTCTGATAGGCATGACAGTATCCCCAGTCGTGTAAGGTCGGCATTACAGATGTGATGAGGATCTTAATTTCTTGCAGGCTACTTATCATTTCGCCAGGATACTGGATCTTGGTTTATTCAGGGTCTGTGCGATGCCATTGACCAGTTCAAGGACCACATGGACTTCGAAAGCATATTGACCTTGATGAAGTACGACGTCGCCCGCAACAAGCAGTCGTACAGCCCCAGAATAGTGGAATATCACTGCAAGAAGCAAATTCCAGTGGTCAGCTCGACACTGACCAAGAAGCTGTACTTGACAGCGACAGCTGCAAACAGGGAGAAAATGCCCATTCAACTCATGCTTCATCATCCGGATGCGAAGCGGTTCAAGGGTCACAGCACCTACGAAAGCGAAGAATCTGACGCGGACAGCCGGCCTATACAGCAGGACAAACTCAGAAAGCGAAGTACCAACAAAGGTCAAACTGAAGATCCAGTCGCATCGACTGATCCCAGAAGCAGAGATGGCATTTCGTTTACCAATGAAAATCAGTTGGGATACTTTGTGTCCGTCCTGGTAACCTTCTTCGTAACATGTTTCATATTCTGGATCTTGCGATCGGACTATCACGTTCATTGTTATCCACCCCAGTGAAATTCAGAGAGGAAAATATAATTCAAAACTTGTTATTTTACGAAAGTATAGTAATCCTTGGAAGTCAATATCTAAATTGTGACCATCAATACTCAGTAAAAAGGTAAATTGCCTTCATCTTCGATTCATGACATTATTCTGACGAAACTTGTCTTGACCAAATATTTACTGGTAATGCTTGGATATCAATGACCAAATCTTGACCAACAATATTCAATATAATAAACTGTCTTCGACATCTACAATTCATAACATTATTCTGACAAATCAGTCTTTAACAAATGTTTACTAGTAATCCTTGGCAGTCAATGATCAAATCTTGACCATCAATATTCAGCTAAACAGCAAATTGTCTTCATCGTTTTGATTTTATGACCTTGTTCTGACAAACGTCATCTTTACCAAATGTTTACATTATGTGTTGTGATCCAAACAATTCCCAGTGTATACCAAGATTATTGAATAATAATAAAAACATTACATGTATTTGTAGTGTCAAAATTACCGTCACAGTGTCACACGCCCTATATGAATTTGTACGCGCGTACATCACGTGAGTTAAGCTTTCATATTATGATATTAAATGGCAGTTCCTTAAATAATGTGTCACTAAATTTTGAATTAGTACTCGATAAATCACATTCTGTGCAATACACAAACCGAACCGAAAACTGGGTTTGCATGTTTTTTAAGCCTTGAGCATTGAATTGAATTGACAGTGAAAATAATGATCTTGTTTACAAATTCTATTGTTGAGTCATTGTGCGGTATCTGGATGAATAATGTTACTGCTATTTACAATAAAAAATGAGACCAGACCAAATGTGTTCCTGGAAATGTCAGTTTAGCAGGTTTGTCCCGCTGCATTATTTCACGAATTTCGTAAAACTTCCCTTATTGAGCTGTCCATCAAAATATTCAAAGGTTTGGCCAGGACAAGCAACACCACTCGTATATAAACTAGCAAAAGAACTGCAAAAATGAATGTTAATATTATAGTTGTTAACCTGCACCAAGTCTTGGATCAGCTTTTGATTTTTCGAAACTGGTAAGACACTATTTTGGTTGTCTTTAGATAAACGGCTATAAAACCTATTTCATGATCTGTAATTATTTCGTTACTCAATTATGTTGATCTATCTAAAAATTGGCAATGTAGAAATTATTTTAAAAATTAGTAAAAAAAATTTCCCCAACAAGCTACATGTGTTTCCTGAGAATATAATTACAAAACTAAGACAAGTAGTCAATCGGATGCACCAATTTGTATCTCTCAATTTTTAATAAGGTGTACATGAACAGTACAACAAAGCCTTGCAAAGGTATTGTGGTGATAATTACTGAATAGGAAATTAACAAAGATTAATTTAACGAACACATCCTTCTCATCTAGTGAATTATCACTAAACTATCTCGCACCCAGTGATTTAAAAAGCATTATTTCACATCTAGTGAATTATAATGATTCCACATCTAGTGAATTAACACTGAATCATTTCACATCTAGTGGTTATAAGCGAATTATTTAACATTAAAAAGTTATCTAACGCAAGTGACACACATCGCCATTTTGTTTTAACATGTGACATCACATACTGTCCTAATAAGAAAGCAGTGTACAGCTTTTCAGAAATCATAATTATGAAAACAAGCTTATTGCATCGTTTTCAGATTGCCAAAGTGATGTCATCAAAAGTTTCCATCATGACCATTCTGGTTGTCGCGGGCGCCATTTGCGCCACCTATGGTCTCTATTTGTCACGTGGTCGCAACATAGCTTGCCCACCAACCCTACAACAGTCCTCGACCGTCTATGCCCACCCGTTCGACTGTCGAAAATTTTACTATTGTGTCCTGGGAAATTTGATCGAATTTTGGTGTCCAAACAGAATGAATTTCGACCAGAATAAAAAGGCTTGCGTGTACCAGAACCCCTTGGTGGTCAAGTGCCCCATAAGACCAACTGGGACATCAGCTACAACTAAAGATCCTGACTGGATGAGCAGTTCTCCGTCAACTTCCTACCCGACAACCGTTTCTGAAATAACAGTGGAAAGTACCCCAACAACAATAGAGTTACCTACGACTACCTCTCCATACACATGGCTCTCACAAATTGAAACGGAGATGCCAATAAACACAACAGGTTAGTTTGTGATTGTGATATGCATCACCACGGTGACTACCAATTTCTGGAAACGAAATTCCCCGAGTTTTTCAGGTTTTCCAGGGTCATATTCTAATTTGTATTGGCTCAAAAAAACTGTTTAACGATAAAATGCGAGCCATAATTTCATTAAAAGCAATATTTAGTAAATAATAATAAGAAAACACCATAGATGAATTTTTTAAAAAAACTAGATCTCAATTGTACGGTTTTCACTCAACTTTAATAAAGGAACATATCCCAATGACGAATTTTACGAACATTTCTTTGAAAAACTACCAGAAATAATGGATTTATGTATATTTTCCTTGAAATGTTAATAATAATAGAGAAAATTTTTTATGGACTTTTATGAAAACTAGATAAACCAATAATGCAGTTTACTGAACTTCCAGGTTGAATATAACATTCCTTGAGGTTTCAAGGTTTTCCAGGTCGGTAGTCACCATGAGTCCATTTTAAGGGGACACGAAGGCTAGAAATTTCTGCAAGTAAAATTTTCAAGAAATATCTACGAGACAATTTGAATTTCTCAAATAGCTTTTTGCGGTAGTGTGCATTACATCAACGGGACTTCAGGCTATCTGGTCAGCCCATTCTATCCACAAAACTACGTCGATGATATGGATTGTTATTACAACATAACGACGCCACCTGGCACCTATCTGTCATTTCACGTTAATCATTTAGACGTAAGTGTCCATTTTGATCTTCCAAACTTCCCAAACTTCCAAAAATAATTTTCATGAAAACACATAGAGGAGTCAATTGTGCTATTTATGGCGAAATTTCAGTTGGAAAATGCTATCGATTTTGTGGAAATCTCTGAAGGGACAAACAACGAAAGTACGCTGCTGACCGGAAGTGAACAACCGGACGACATCTACACAAACTCGAATTACGCAATAGCGCACTTCCATTCTGACGGCAGTATAGTCAAATCGGGTTTCAACATATCGTTTACCGCAAGTAAGATCTCGACAATATGTAACAAATATCGCTAGAAAGACCATTGAATTCAAACTACTGAAAATGTCAAGTTAGCTACTGTATGATATCAGAACTCGCCCTTTGTTTATAAGACCTCAAGAAACCTCATTAGGTCCCTTGAAGTGATACTTCACCGCATGCTTGCATGCTACCAGAGATTGCCTCCACATCATGGCTACTAATTTCTGAAAACGAAATTCCCTGAGTTTTTCAGGCTTCCCAGGTTCATATTCGTATATGTAGGTATAGCTTCCTAGAATTTTTTTTGGAAACAGTATTAATAATGAAAGAAATTGAGGGCCTTCTTTTTTCATAAAAACAAAATCACCAATAATGCAGTTCTAGACCATTTTGCAATTTTCAGAAATATTAATATCGACAGAAATACTCCATGGGCGAAACTTAACAGAGTGAAAAATTACCAGAAATAACTGATTTTAGATGTAATCTCTGCAGGCAAAAATGTTAGCAAAACTAAAATCACAAATGCTGAATTTTATGAGAACTTTAGAACTGATTATCGGGCACATCATTTTTGTGCCGATTTCTCAGAATTACAACGAACATACAAAAAAATCAATTTTGATAATGGCAAACTCCAGGTTTCAATTCCAAATTTCCTCAGTTTTTCAGGTTGCATATAAAATTCCCTGAGGTTTCCAGGCTTTCCAGGTTACTAGCTACCATGCCTGAGCTGCAGAGGCCATAGATGGCGCTAGCAGTGCCTTTAAACTGTACCCATGATAAAGCAAGCTGACCATTACAGGTGGTTGTGCTGGACCCAGAAATTACAGGGGCAGTTCAGGGTTAATTGTTAGTCCTGGATTCAACAAGACGAATTACGGAAACAACCTCAACTGCTCCTACAGCATCAACGCGACATTAGGGTCAAAGGTTGTATTAAACATCCTCTACTTTGACGTAAGTGCAACACTGAACAATTACATTCAAACATGTCTGGTACAAAGCTTGAGTATCCGAATTTCTGATATGAAAATGATCGTCTAGGTCGAAAATGCAGGCGAACCCGGGCGATGTACTGAGGATTATCTCAAAATATACGATGGACCAACTAGCGATTACAACCCATTGGATACCTTGTGCGGGACCAACCCCGCCACCGATAAAATTTACGCTTCCACCAACAGAGTTTTCATGAATTTCATAACCGACAGTGAAGTTACCCGATCAGGCTTCAGCATATCGTACTCTACGAGTAAGATAAAATCATAATATTAATTTAAAAATAGCTTTATGATATGGAGGGAAATATTTGTCACTTGAGTAAATGGCTCGTATAATGAAAGTTAAATTTAATAATGCAACTTGACTTAAAGTATGCAACTAATGAGTTTTATTAACTCTGTGCAAGGTAAGAAGAAACATACTAACAAATAGCACGCCCTTTGACCTCTCGACGCATATTCCAGAGGTCAACGTGCGTGTTATTCAGTTTTATCTTAGTATAGAGTTAATAAAATTCTCCAATTTTATACTTTCAACTAATTATCTTAATTATTTTCTCGAATTTCAGTACCTTCAAGCTAAATTGTCAAATGACTGAAAACGACAAGATACTTCCATTAATACGAAGTTGTTTTACGATTACGTTAATTTACCAACAAACATACAAAATACGATTATATGAACTATTTGAGGGTGCATGAATATTTGAAATTCTAATTTGAAAATACCGGAAATAAACGTAACATGTCTTAACCAGTGACCAGCTTTCTGTTGTAATTGAACAGAAATTCACCAGAACTGACCAATGAGATAATTCACATACGTTAAAGAATGTAGCCAGTAAATTGGTCTTATTTGCGAATACAAAAACTAATAGTCGGTCTTGAACAAAACTCACACTAAGAAATCCAGACTCGTTGATGGTCTATCAAATTACATCAAAAAGAATTTTATCGTAATTCCTTCGCTTGTAATGAGTCCTGCCTAACCTCTTAAGTGGTTCTCCACGCACCCCTTAAGAGCAACTTAAAAATGGTCTTATCACTCTTATGGTAGAAGAAATGGACGCAGTTAGCTGCGCCCATTTCAGAAACGATTACATCACGAATGGAAAGCGGGACTTATAACGTTTAAGTCGGGCTTAAGTCGGTATCTTAACGCAGCGCCATGGTTTCTCACATTGTGTGAACATGATGCAAAAAACACTTCAAATGCACAGAATTCAATAAACAATAAATGCATTAAAAGCCAGTGATTCTTGCAT
>JAQGAF010001329.1:0-32297 GCA_034687865.1 Kryphioiulus occultus | reverse complement strand
CCCATACTCGAGATGATTTCCCTTCCCAATCCCTGGTGAAGATGGCGAATTTTGATGTGGGAAATTTGGAAACCGTGGAGGATATTAGGAATTATTATCAGAAGTTGTGTTTAGATGAAGTAAGTGCATTTTGAAACATCTATTTAGATTATGGTAATCTTGTCATTGAAGATTGCCATCCGCCAAATGCGTGACTTTTGTTAGCTTGAGACACCTGTCGAGTGATTGGGTAGCTAGCTTTCGTGTCACATCTCTGATTTTGTTTACCTTACAACTATAATATGTAATATTTCAGGAAAATGTCACGAAAGATTTGGATGCTCTGTACGATCACCAAGCGCAACTGGAAAATAAGATAGTGACGCTGCATAAGATGTTGTAAGCTGCATTTTATTTGACCTTAGCAAATACGTGGGTGTTTCATATGGACTTTGGAGGTCTAGTGCTTGTGCAGGTGTGCATGTTTATGAAACATGATGAGCACAGTTGTTTACAATGTAATAACAAGAGGATGACCAGAGGACCTGGGAAAGTCAGGGGAATTTTGAAAATGTTTCAACTAGTATAGGGGAACTTCTCACTTTGAATTATAATTTCAATCCAGAAGGTACATTATTTCAACGAATTGGGCAGTTTCATTTGATGTGCTTCCATATCTGAACCTGGAACCAGACCTCCCACCTGCTTTTTTGTACCTTATATTTTCTGTATACTTTATAGACCAAATTTGCAGTTTGTGCAAGCAGATGCTGATCAGCTATCGAGTATGATTGGATTTACTTCCAACTTGGCTGAAACAGTTAGCAGCAAGGTCCGGCAGCTAGATTTGGCAAAAGTAAATAACTTAATATCAAATGAAGACGTATAATCTCAGATAAGATGTAAATTAATTCACCTGTATGCATTAGAGCAGAGTAAATGACTGTATGCGGCGTGTGGAAGACATCCTGGATGTAAAATTTTGTACAGATGGAGTGCAAGCTGCACTTGAAAACGAAGACTTTGAACAGGTGAGGCATTCTTCAAAAGATTTAGTGGAATTTTATTTTCAGATTGGTAAATGTTAGTTATTTAGATTTGAATTTATTATGTAGGCAGCGGCACACATTCACCGCTTCCTTAGTTTGGATGAAAATGTATTGAAATCTACAGCCAGAGATATGACTGAAGGTAAAATCTTACCAAGTTCTAGCAGTTGTAATCTCAATACGTTCTGGTTTTTTACAAAGTTATAAATTTGATGTAGGGAGTGCGTTAGACAGTTCATTCAGTGTTTTACACGAGGCTGAGGCAAAATTGAAAACCATCGTAATAAAGAAATTTGACGAAGCTGTACGAGATGAAGATTTGGCATCTGTTGAAAGGTTTTTCAAGATTTTTCCTCTGCTTAACCAACATGAAGAGGGACTGAAGAAATATGCAATATATTTGTGCTCTCAGGCAAGGATGGTTCAATGCTATTTTTAATTATCTAATATGCATGATTTACATATTACTCAGTGCTAATTGAATTATCTGTATATAATTCAAGATCGCAGAAACGGCACAAAAAAATTTAAAACAAGCAACTACATCTAGTCCAGCTGATAAACGTGCTAGTGTCATTTTTGCTGATACCGTAACTCTCTTATTTGAAGGAATAGCTCGTTTCATTGAAATTAATCAACCTTTAGTGGAAACGTATTATGGTATGAAATATAATCATTTTTTCCTATAAAACACGTTGAACTTCAAGAACTTGATGAAATATAAAGTTCACATGTATTTGAATTTGTTATACTGTCTTTAGGGCCAGGTAAATTGTCAACAGTTATCGAAATTTTGCAGAAGGAATGTGATCGACAAGCCAAAAAAATAGTTGAGGAATTCAAGAAATTGCGGCAGTTTAAAAAACAAGTTCAACATGTGCAAGCTTTAACAGTGAACCAATATCGTGGCTCAGTTGACAGGTATGTTTGTGCAGGTATGGTTGAGCTGGGAAAGAGATAATTTATTGATGAATGTTTTTTTTTAATTTCGAAATTTTCACGAGTTCATTTTAAATTTTTTGGAAATGCTTGAAATTTGCCAATAAATTTATTGAAATGCCACTTGAATAAAATTGTGATGATACTTTAGCCTGCAATGTGGGAAATTTCAACAGCAGTTAGTTATTATTTAACACTTAATGTGAACAATTTGCTCCTCAATCCTAAAAATGTCACATGGTTTGGCTTTGTCATTGCAGGTGGGAGATTATGGCTCACTTTAGAACATAGTTTTTCAATAACATTATTTATATGACAAACCTCATTTTAGTCGATTAGACCCTCGTGATATGGATGTCCTTTTGGGGGAAACTGCTTTACTAAGTGCAAGGTCCGAACTATACATACGATTTGTTAAACGAAGAATGACCGTAAGTAAACGTATTTTGAAAATTCTCACAGCACTTTGAAAATTGACTTCATTGACCTTATGATGATTTCAAACCTATTTTAGAATGACATTGAGGTTGGTTTCCAAGATGTTGACCAGAAAAAAGGTAATTGTGTTATCTTGGATCATAAACAGTTTTGTCTTTATTACACTTTTATAAATTGTTATAACTCTTCATTGTTTCTCGCTCTTTCAGAGCAATTGGAGCGTGTTGATAAATTAATAAAAGACTGCGAATTAAGTCACATCATTCAAGAGCTGTTGGGATATTATATAATGATGGAAGAATTCTTTTTACGTGAATCTGTCAATAAAGTAAGTTCCTTTCAAAAATAAGAATTTTTTCTTTTACATTGCTGAAAGATGTTTCAAATATTGTTTCGTACCACCCATAATTTTCAGGCGATTAATATGGATGTGACAGAGTCTGATGCTTTAACGTCGAGCTCAGTTGATGACATATTTTTCATTGTTAAAAAATGCGTTCGCCGTGCATTATCCACATCAAGCGTGGATGGAGTTTGTGCTATGCTAAATAACGCATGTACATCTTTGGAGGCCAACTTTCTGCATTCTGTCGAAAATCAGCTTAAGCAAGGATATCCTAGCGGAATTATTGATTTCACACAAGCATACAACGTACTGCAGACAAGTTTGCAACAGGGCAAGCTTCAAGCCACCGATCAAGATAAATCTAAAACGAACTATTTAGTGGCATTAAATAATTTGGAAGCTGCAGCCGATTTCGCCTTAACTTTAAGAAAATCTTTAGAGGTAAAATACTAAACGGTGTTGCCACCTTTTTATTATGCTAAAATTCAAATTATTTGAAATCGGTTGTATTTTTTTTAGGAAGAAATACAGCAAAACTTTGGTGTCATAAGACCACAGGAGAAAGAAAAAGTTGAAGTAATTTTAATTTTCAGAAATTCAAGTGCAGAATTTGACTAACAATGATGCAAGTAAATTTTTCACATTTTACATTTCGTTTGTTTTGCAGAGTTGCCTATCTGGTTTAAATTCAATCAGCAACAGATTTAAACATGTGCTGGATAACGGCATAAGTCAGCTGTGTGCGAATGTTATAAGACCCAGAATTCGGCCTTGGGTTGAAGCTTTTTTATCAGTTAACTACGAAATCACTGAAGTGAGTAGAAACTCTGATCGAATATTTAGCCATTTTTCAGTATCATCCTAACTTGTTTTTCTTTGTATTAAGGAGGAGTTTTCGAATTATGAAGTAAATGACCCATTCGTCCAAACACTTATAATGAATTTAGATAATTTGCTAATCAGTTTTAAAGGCCACCTCAGCTCCAGCAATTATGATAGCATAGTAACTGCACTGACAAACGAGGTGACAGCTCAGCTCGAAAAAGTTACGATGAAATCGTGCTTTAATAGAGTGAGTCCAGTTTGAAGTTTACGTACTAGCATGCTTTTTCAGTTTTACTAATAGTTTTCCATTAACCATTGTACTTCAAGCTTGGAGGTTTGCAATATGACAAGGAGCTACGATCCTTGGTTGGCTATCTTACAGGAACTACGACATGGTCGATTCGTGAAAAATTTGCTCGATTGACGCAGATTGCCACTATATTGAATCTAGACAGAGTAAGTGTCTAAAATGGTTTTTATAAAATACCTTTCGTTTATTGGAATTTTGGAGTTTATAATAATAATTGAGCTCTTTCAAATATGCTCTGTATGACAGGTTACCAAAATCTAAATCTCCCTTTTAATTTAGGCTGGTGAAATAATGGATTATTGGGGCCCAAATTCAGGACCCGTAACGTGGCGATTAACACCATCCGAAGTCCGGCAAGTCCTCTCTTTAAGGTACGTGTCGGGCTAAAATAAGGTTTCTAGGGAAAAAATTCTTTCGCTGAATCGTTCTCGTTTTTATTCATATAGAGTTGACTTCAGCTCAGAGGATATAAAACGTCTAAAATTGTAATGATTGAAACGAGGAAATAACTTTTAAAAATCGCAGCATTATTTTATTTATAGTTTGGCAACTCATTGTACAGGAGTCTAAAAGTTGCATGCAGTCGAGCATATTATTCTCGGATAATTTGTAACGTGCAAGGCCCTTTTTGTTGGAGTCAAATTTGTAAAGATAAAACTCGACAAAAAATAAAAACTCAACGAGCAATAATATGTAACAAATGTTAATCTCTAGAGAAAGATAAAGATGAAGGCATGTTAGGCAAATAGCAAGTTAAGTCAAACCAATAATGCTTATTGCTGGAAAGATGCATATAAAAGGAATGCATTAATTAACACATTTTGTACTAAATCGCACAGAAATGACATTCTTGAGCTCACATTGAGTCAAATGCCATTACCAACGCCATTGGACGGCCATACATGAGAGGATCTAGTAATTTTAAAAACATTCTAAATCTTCTGTACTGGAGCTAGATTCGAAAGAAAATACTTGAGACCGCCACAGAGTACAAAATTAATGATTCTAAACTTATTTAGCTAATATCTCGTGTATGGCCGACTAATATCCAAATTGTTAGCAGTACTCATTTTTTGGTCCATTAGGGCTTTACATTCAACTATTCTATTAATGCTTAGTTTAAAATCAGATAAGATACATCCCATCCATGGCGGAATATCCCGCTGCAATTCCTCCTTCATCGTTTTCCACGGATTTGGTCCTAAGAAGGTGTCCAACCTCTTCGTTTAGCAGAATCTTGTCTTCGCACCTTTTTCAAAAAGATCCCAAATATCAAAATTGTTTAGTCGTTTGGATTGATGATGCCAAAATGGGTATTCTACATACCCTAAAATAACGCCGAAAATTCCCAGCTCGCTGACGACATCGGCTAGCTCCACCTTACTGCCTGGCTTCACAAAGTAGTTCTTGGTGGTCGGGGGAACGATGCGATCCATGAGTATGTAGGCCGAGAGCTCGTGAGGATTTTTGCAAGCAAGTAAAACCTCTTTCACGTCATCTCCATAAATGTTGTTTCCTTAACATACACAATTTGGGCAATTAATATTTGGCTGCAAATAAGACTCGATTTAGCTCTTAAAAGATAAAAAAATAAGTACCGCCGCCTTCTCTCTGGGGTTTTAAAACGAAATTTTGCGGATTTTTAATGGCTGCCGCTACTGCTCCTGTACCATCATCGGCCTAAAATTGCAATGTTTCTAATAATTAAAAAGTTCCAAATTTGCCCATCTTGAAATTCTGATTATGTAGTTGCATCAAGCAACTCTGCTTACCTCGTCGAGTGAATACAACCCAGTGAAAACGTCCCGAATGGCCTCTTCGGTTATCTCGTCCTCAACGAATCTTTTAAGAATACTGGTTTTGGCTAATTCCTGCTGAATTTTTTTGGACCCGGCTAATTGGTACTGTATGGAGGGGCACTTAATGGCACGGCTAGTTTCCAGCAATAATCTCGCTTCCCAGTCCTGTGGCAAATTAAAATTACAAATGTTATAAATCAAAATTAATGTTTGTATGTTCGGCAGTTTTGAGACAATATGAGATTTTCACGTACGATTTCTAACGGATACTGGTGTGGCATGTAACCGTCTCTGAAATAGACTACAGCTACTTCACATCCATCGCTATATGCAAAAGAAAATAATAAGATTAGTGAAATGAGCCAAAATTTTATTATCAGAAGAAGGCGTGCAAATAACATTTTTCTCACATATACAGGCGATCGTTCTCGACGGTACCGTTCTCTCCGAAATCTCGCAAGGTCCGGCGCATGATGCAAAGATCGGGCTTCTGCCTCTGAATCTCGTACTCGAGCAGCCTTTGGTCACCAACGTTACGTACGAATGGCTCAACAAGAAAAATAATAGTGGCACTAGGATATAAGGTAAGATCATTTCCAGAATTAGTATGTAGTAAGGTAAATCGGAGATCTTTTGTTTCGGATTTGTTATAATTTGAAATTCGCAAAATGTGACAAGAACAGGTATCAAAGAGAAAAAAATATGGTAAAAACCTAGAAGAGCCATAAGCTTCCCATGCCTTTACCAATCCCCTTGCAAGACCTTCGATCGCAGAATTGAGCGGAACCTTGGAAAGAATTTTGAAAATCAGTCAATCAAAATGCCGTTAAATTTGACTGGGTATCAGAATTGAACTTACATTGGCGCCCAGCTCGGGATGTCCCAACTCTTTTAATAAGTACCTAAATTTAAATGTTTTAAATGAAATCTTTTTTCTGTAAGACTCATGGTGACTACCAACCTAGAAAACTTGGAAACCTCAGGGAATTTTGAATTGAAACCTGTAATTTTTCAGTATCGAAATTATATTTTGTGTTTGTTTGTTATAATTCTGATAAATTAGCACAAGTTCCATCTATGGAGTTAACTTCTGTCAATATCAATCTCTGAAATTTTAAAAATTTGGTCTAGAACTTCATTATTGGTGATATAGTTTTTATCCTGGAAAACTCAGTGAATTCGTTTTCAGAAATTAGTAGTCACAATGAAACTAAATTTCAGTTATAAAAGTTGCAGGCATGCAACATTGAAAATTGCAAAACTGCGTGTTCAATGATATAAACTTTTGGTCGACTGTGTTAATCTGACGTCTTCAAGTTTACCAAAATAATTAAATCATTCAGTTTCAATATCAGGCAATTCAGAGTTGCAACTAAACAACACTTTTGGGAAACTAGACAAATTCAAACGCCAAATTTAATAGTGACGACCTGTGCAATTTGGACATTTCTGTTGCAAGAGATCCGAGGCTCGACGATATTGTATTCATTTCCACCTGTTTGATGACCGGTAAGCCATTCGGACTCAAATTGTTGACATCCAGCAAGTAATCGCATCTTATAAGCCCAAGACTTAACTTCTGAAACAATGAAAATCAAATGAGCTTTATCCATTCAGCTTTCAGCAGGTTGCACAATCCATGGTTAGCAAAATCAGCGAATAACCAAGGTTTTAATCTGTGTGAACAATGGGAGGACTTGATTTTAATCGCTGATCAAACTAGTCATGAGGTCGATGCAAAATCATAATTAGGTCAGTTTTTAATTTTTAACACCTGGGTCGACCCTTGGTCCTGAATTGTTTCGTATATTTTGAATAGTCTGGCTGTGAAGTCGTCAACAGCAACGGTACTGCAAAAGTTTAATTCAACCTCAACTTTTAGTATCGCGGGTTAAATTTAGCAAAAAAAATAAAAATGAAAATGTTACTTTTTTAAACAGTTAGTCAAAAATTCCCGGTCGTGAGCCACCCGATGCAATAGTTCATTTAAGGCTATTTGGACCTTTTTGGCCTTTAGGAATTCATGGTTAGGAAAGGGCGATGGTAGCAAAGTCAGAGGTGCAAACTCCAGTCTGTGAATAGGGTCCGCTTCGGATGTGCGAAGTACGACTCCTGAAAAACAAGGATTTGCCAAGTGATAATTACATTAAGAGCGATGAAATGTATGAGCAGCGTAGTTTGAATTTTGGCTAAGTGGTTACCACCATTTGAAATTTTGCAATTACAAACTAAAGATTGTGAAGGTCAAGATTGGGGAGGTCTCTTGGTGTCTACACTCATCTATAAGCCTCAAAACACAGGGTGTACATGAAGATTGT
This sequence comes from Kryphioiulus occultus, assembly GCA_034687865.1. Classification (NCBI taxonomy): domain Eukaryota; kingdom Metazoa; phylum Arthropoda; class Diplopoda; order Julida; family Julidae; genus Kryphioiulus; species Kryphioiulus occultus. The sequence goes on along the minus strand of JAQGAF010001329.1, from coordinate 24,294 downwards.
TTGCAATTTAATAACAGGATTTGAAATTGACATACAGGAACATACTGTGGATCGTGTCCAACACATATTTCAAAATCAAGGTCTGATGTACGTGACAATGGGCCAGATTATTCAATGGCAAAAAACTTTAATTAGGTGTATTATAAGAACAATGGCATATATTCCTGTTTGTGGACAATTAAACGTCCTGTTATTAAATTGCATGAAAACCATACGCTAGCATTCGGCATTTCAAAATGTTCATATTATTTAATTTTTTTGGACATTAATTTATGTTTTTCCTTATTTTTTTATAGTTTTCCTTTTAGTAAGAAACATATAAACGAAATGCAAAATTAATCAATTACTTTGATAGAACATTTTTGATTGCAGATACTGTATTTACATACGAAATTAATATTTACTAAGCTTCATCTGAGAACTGGCATTTTCCATATTAGAATATAAATGTGAAATTAGCACAATATCGATTAGGCCCTACTGGTCTCCTTTTCTGCTTCTTTTTAAATCAATGATAAATTAATTTTTCGGTTTATAGTGGTTAATTAAAATTTTAGCACGTTTTTTTTAAAATCTACAATAATATTTTACGAAATTTTAGCTACTGTATAATTTCACTGACACGCTGTAGCCCAGCAGCATAGCATATGCATGCCAGAATAATTTTACAAATGAATTTAAAAAAAAATAAACAATAAGGATTTCTCATTTCCTACCATGAACTCCAGCCCAATCCTTGGCCTTGGATTCAAGTTCCTCCAAAATATTTTCACTCAGTGGTAATTTGACACAGGGCTCCATGACCAAGTTCCCATCCATGGTGTTTATCAATCGCTGAAAAGTGAAACTGGAGTAGGACTATCACCCTCCCTTATTCCCCCTCCTCGTTGCCAAACGCATTGTTTTATCCAAATGAATAATTGTTGCGACTTGCCAATCAAAGCAAACTGACGCAGAAGCAGAAAACAATCCAGGCAGAAGCAGACCAATCTTGCACCATGCGTTTACAAATGGACCACAATAACCTTGTCTACAGACTCCCTATTCATGTCCTAATATTCCCCGAATTTATTTTTATGGCGGCAAATTTGATTTGGATTTCATAAAACTGACCGGTTTTATCTTCAAAATGGTGACTAAACTAGAAAGTGAAACAAAATTAAAAAAGCTACAATTAATTTCAATCTAAAATGATCGCTGCCCTCATGCACGAAAGAGAAAGCGGGCTTCTCCTAACGGCCCGTAGGCTGGCAGTGATTGCCTGGCAATTTGGGGAGGATAAGTGTTGCCGTTGAAAAGCTCAGTTGCAGTAGGCAGAGTAAAGGGAAGTTCAGGCAGTTAAATTCAGATAGGCATAAACTGTTTAATTAGTTAAATGCACTTCAATTAGGGAGCAACATTAAGTTAAGTGAGTGAACTTGGTAAGCTGAATGAGAACTAACTCAAAAAGAACAGTTAAAAAAGGGATAGAACAATTTGAACTCAAAAGTCAGTTAGAAACCAGTGCATGTGCCACAGAGAGCATGGGCCCATGCATGTGCTAAAACAAATTGAAATGGGGCACATGCACCAGCTTCAAAACCCTACAAAGAACAATAATATTAGGCTTTCATGTTTTCCAACAATAAGGAAATTACGTTTTTAAGTTAGGTTAGGTCAAGTTAGGTAAATGTGCAAATTGCAATAAGAATAATATAATAAAATAATAAATTACCATTGTTCATTTTTTTAACATTCATCTACTTGAAATTTGGAAAAATTCTAAGTTGAGTTTTCCAAAAAAGTTACGTAATTTTTGTCGTGCATTTTTATGACATAAATGCCGTGTATACACAATTTTAAAAAAACTCCACCAGAAATAATGGTGCATTCTTCTGAAAAGCTTTTTCAGAAATATTCATAATTAAGACATACAGTATATAATATGCATAAGCATTTTTTTAAAAAGCCAAAGTGATTCAAATAAGATTAATTTAACTTTTTGGAAGCAAAATGTTAATTTACAATGGGACGCTCAAGCATTATGTCATTATGATGTAAATGAACGTTAAATTTACAAGTGGGCATTTAAGTATTATGTCATCATCTTGTGAGAAGGGACGTTAGCCATGCGATGAGGCGTCAATGACTGTTTTTTTTTATAAAACAATGTTCAAAAATCCATTATTTTTTCTTTTCGGCGTTTTTTATTCTTCAAAAATGTGCTTTTAGTAATCTGTTCGTTGTATATTTTTCAAAATATAGCCTATACTGACTTCGAATCTATCACTTTAGGTAATTCTTCCATAAAATGTTTACCTAATCATTTTCTTCCTACTGCATGTACATGTATAATGCATGTCACTGGCTACATTTGTTCTAAGTATTATTTTTTTTGGATAGTTTTGATGTGATACTAATTGTTCTCCCACTCCCAGGGTTAGGTTGCGGATCAAGGACAATTTTTCGAGTGAATGTCCCAGTCAAGGTCAAAATCTCGGAATGCCAGGGGGCAGCACCGACGAATTGCGTTCAGAGCGTTCGAAGACGTCATTCCGTCAATGAGGCTGTTTGCCTCTTTTGTGAGTTATTCAGCTTCTTTGTCTAATTTTTAAATATTTTTTCCATGCTCGCAAATGAATACTCGTTTATTAAATTTCTGGGGATTCCTTTCATGTTGTGTAGGAAGCCGTATACGCTATGCATGAGAGCTTCTCTCAATAAACAAAAGCTTGCATTCATGCATGGAAGGACCGAAATGAGTCCATTGATCGAATGGATCTGATTCTGTCGGCAATAATTATATTGGATTTTTTAATTAAATTAATGCCGACGCTTATTGCAATGCATAAAATTAGGCTATCTGGAGGGATGCATAAATACCTAGGTGGCATTTCCAAGTCGGCATTTACTTCAAGCCTGATAAATGTATTGACGTCACAAAATTTTGGGGAATTTTTTGGCCTTTCCCCCCACTTTTATCCTTAGTCTAAATCGACGATAAGCCTCCATCAACAACCTCTTCAAATAGCACTTAGCATGCAGCCCAGACATTTCTCTTTTACAAATTCAGATTTTAATTGTCTGGAGACGAAAGCTACAGCTTGTATCTGAGGCGTTCGTAAAGGTTCAGTTTTTTGATTTTTCAAAACTACCAAAATTGCGTGGTGTCAGGTGGGATGGCTTCCCTATATCATATCCCAAGTAGCTTGGATTTCAGTAACATCAATTCAGTTTTCATACTAATAGTTTTTTTTTCTCAAAATTACCAAAATTTCATGCGTGGTGTCATGTGGGGTAGGCCTACCTTCCCTATTTCCTATCCCAAGTAGCTTTGAGTATACTTCTTGCAATGCATTTAAGTAACATTCGTTCAGTATTTATAGATATTTTTTTGTTTTATCAAAATTACCAAAACCTCGAGGTGTCATTTGGTGTAGCTTCCCTATTTAATGTGGAAGCAGGGTCGTTTAGATTGCATTTCTTGCAAAGCACTTCAGTAACATTCATTCAGTTTTCAAGGTTTCAGACCATGGCAAACACGACTCTGAAGTACTCCTCGCTCTTGTCGCCATCTGATCCGAAAAATCAGCCAGTCGTGATTATTGGCCAAGTGAAGAACTTGACGAAGCTCGGCTACAGCACGGTCCGGGTTAAGTTGGAGCCAAGAGTTTCTAAGGAGGTAAGGTTTTGCATCACAATCACCAAAACAATCTTGTGTTTAAATTTTTTTAAACGTCTTCACAGTTTATTTAGGATATACGTGCAGCTGTCAAATGCTAAACTCAGGGTTCCCACAAAACCTGGGAATCCAGGAAACCTAAGAAAATAAGGGGATTTGTAACTGGCTGGGAATCCTAGTTAAGTCAGGGGAATTTTGAAAATGTTTCAAAAATGTCGTGGGATTTCCTCACAGGGCACAAAGCAAGAAAGCCCCAATAGCAGATTGATTCCATTTATTTGCATTTCTTATGGCAATATTGAAATTTGCCAGGAATCTGAGGACTCCTAATTAAAAAACCCAATTAAAACGCTGCATGAATTCCTCTGTTATACAAATTAAATAATTATTGAACTAGCCAATGACAGGTTCTTTTTTTACTTTATATTGGTCGATAGAAAAAGTAATGGTGAGGGGAAAATAAAATTGTAAACCTAGGAAACCTGTGAAAGTCGGGATTATATGTTACTAAAGTGTGGGAACCCTATATGATGCATTTTTCCTAATTTTGCATTGACAATTTCATTTTAAGTTTATACTTTCACTCTAATTGATACAATTTAATTGTAGGACTATGAATTGGCCTTATCTAATCTGCATCCCACTCCGACGGATACATGCCCCCTGTATCTAAACTTTGCTCATGTCGCCGCCCTTCCGACCAAATGCAGTCGTCATAATGCGCCTTCTCGTGCCCATGCTCTGACCAAGCTGGTGAAGAACCTCACTGTTGGCACTAATCAGTTTTTTGTGGTAAGTTCCCTTTATTCAAACTCCTATCTCACTGGATTTCTCTCTCGAATGGTGTCTGACATTTGTTTGCTCATTTCAGATTGTGTGCGAACGAAGCGAGGTGTATGCATCCGGTTGTGCAATTGCTCGGGCATTTCCTTTGTACACGCACAAGTCTGGTGGGCCACCTCCGCAAATCACTGTCTCTGTAGAGTTTGCCTTGGTAGGACCAGGTTGTGAGGAACCACTCAGCGAAGCCGATCTTGGATGCCTATCGGATGCAGCACACGGCATACGTTTGGCGGCAAAGATTGTCGATGCGCCTTGCAGTGAGATGCACGTAGATGCGTTTTTGGAGGTGAGTTGACAAGCGGCATGCATTGAGGTCATTCAGTGCAGAAAGTCGCGTTTGAATTAACACGGTAATTTCATCAATGTAGGAAATAAAGAAAGTGGGTGACGAGTTGAACATCACTCCCACCATCATCCGTGGTCAAGAGTTGGAAAAACGTGGATTTGGAGGCACGTATCCCATTACCGAAAGAGATGTCTAATTTTATTTCGGTTGTTTAATTTTTTTTTCTTTATAGGCATATGGTCAGTTGGAAGAGCTGCTGAAAGACTTCCTGCTCTGGCTATTTTAAGTCACTTGCCTGAAGGCGCACAGCAAACCGTAGCCTGGGTTGGAAAAGGAATTGTGTATGATACTGGTGGCCTATGCATAAAGGCAAAAGTAGGCGACATGCCGCTGTTTATCATTACTGCGTTTATCTTGCATTTTACAGCTATATCTCGACGCAATATATTTATTTAGCTTTTATTTTGCAGACTTCGATGGTTGGCATGAAACGGGATTGTGGAGGTGCGGCTGGAATCTTAGGCGCCTTTTACGTCGCTGTCAAGCAAGGATTTCGTGAAAATCTGCACGCTGTCTTCTGCTTGGCTGAAAATGCTGTGGGGCCAAAATCAACTAGACCTGATGACATAATTACGTTGTATTCAGGAAGGCACGTCATTATCTCACTTGATAACATTGCTTTAAAAATCGGCCACTATCCATCCTCTTATTTGTCACTGTGTTGTCATTGGATTTAACCATATCCTATTCATTTATTATAATTTTAGGACTGTTGAGGTGAATAATACTGATGCAGAAGGTCGATTGGTTTTGGGAGATGGCGTAAGTGATTAAAGTTATATTGTATGATGTTATGCCTTATTGCATTTAATCAGTTTGTCCAAACTAAATTTGCAAGTAATGTCATGAACCCTGGATTTTAGGTTGTTTATGCTCAAAAGGATTTACGTGCCACTGTCATCTTGGATATGTGTACGCTAACTGGTGCCCAAGGGATTGCCACTGGCAAATATCATGCAGCCTTGATCACAAATAATGACGATTGGGAATTGTCTTGCGTTCAAGCCGGCCTAAATTCGGGCGACTTGGTTCATCCGTTGCCATATTGTCCTGAACTTCACTTCAGCGAATTCGTCAGTTGTCTTGCCGACATGAAGAATTCAGTTGCGGTAATTGACATATGGGAAAACGGATTGGCTGTTGTGTGCAGTTTATATGAGTATTTACTTTTCTTGCTAGGACCGAAGCAATGCTCAACCGTCGTGCGCTGCGTTGTTTATCGCTGCACAAATCGGGTTTGATTTTCCTGGAATTTGGCTTCACGTGGACATGGCCTCACCTGTTCAATGTGTCAGTATTTTCATTGTTTACATTTTCACACCCACCTGTCATTTACCCAGTTATAATACGAGGCTTCTCCTTTGTACAGGGAGAAAGAGCAACCGGTTATGGGGTTGCGCTGCTTACTAGCCTTTTCGGGAACTCGTCCCATTCGCCAATGCTCCAGGACGTGTCCCCGTTCTTGCAGAAGAATGGGTTAGAAGACGGAAGTGCCACTAAAAAGATGCGTCTGCAATAGGCTTCTATCTAACCAGGGATTTTTGAGTACAAATAAAATAGTATAATGTGAACGTATGTCCAACTTGCAGTCGTGCAGAATTTTAATTAAAATTGTTCTTATAATAATGTATACCTAATCGCTTAAGTATTATTCTCGCTATTGATGCAGATACAAAATTCATTTTTGGTATTTTTGACTCCGTTGATGTCAGAGTTTAGTTTCCCGGCTAACTTTCTTCAATTGCATAAATGCTAAAATACTCTTGAATCTTGCATTCCATGCACATCCAATTGATAAATCCATATAATTATTTGTTATGGAAAAGTAAAGTTATCCTGAAATCATATGATAGAATTTTTCATCTATGATGCTGATGTTTTATTGCCATTTTTATTTTTCAGCCCCAAATGACAAATATTCAAATTTTTATAAAATGTAGGAAAATTTCAGCATCATACATTCATATTCTTGCCTAAAATAGAAAAAAGTTGGATTGTTAGCCATTTGTCACATTGAGACAACCTAAATTCCTAAATGCCTTGACTATAGAAATTTTTGGTCCAAATTGTGACCTAAACTCAATCCTCAGTTAAAAATGATGTAGACTAATCCAAATTCAACATTTTACATTCGGAAATTCCCGCACATTTTCTATTGAAGCAAATTTGTATCACGGCTTTGCATTATGGGTACTGCTGATGTGTTTCGTAGCTTTGCATTATGGGAAATACTCGTGTGCTGCCATCTGGTATTCCATTTGTTGCACCACTTTGTGAAGGTTTAAAATTTTGCTCACTTTTGACACTTATTTTGAGTGAAGCCATGGCCGTTCGTGCTCAATTTGAAAGTAATAATGAAATAGGAGTATTCTGTAAGTTGACGAATGCGTATTGTTTGGTGGCAATCGGTGGATCTGAAAATTTCTACAGGTTTGTAGTTCATGCTGTAGCCTGGGCATAGCCCTAGTCATGTGCCCATGTGCCTTGCATCAAAGTATGAAATTATCAAATTATTTTCAGTATTTTCGAAGGAGAATTATCAGAAGTGATCCCTGTCATTCACACATCTGTTGCTGGATGTCGGATAATTGGTCGTTTGGCAGTTGGTACGTGTATCTTTCGAAATGTTAGCCCACGTGTGGTGTAATATGTAGCTTATCATAGCCCCTGTAGATGCAAAGCCTACAGTATATGTTTGCGAAATTTCTAAAAGCTTATGGATTATTTCTTCAAGGAAACAGACATGGTCTTCTAGTGCCAAATTCCACCACAGATCAGGAATTACAGCACATACGCAACTCTCTACCTGATTCTGTCAAAATCCAGAGGGTGGAAGAGAGGTTATCTGCATTAGGAAATGTGGTTGCATGCAATGATTATGTTGCTGTAGTTCATCCAGATCTGGACAGGGTAGGCTTCTCAAACAGGTGTCGATTTATATAATTTGACGAGCCTTTTTTCATTATTTTTGTTGTCTTCTTCGCCACAGGAAACTGAAGAAATTTTGGCAGATGTACTGAAAGTGGAAGTGTTTAGGCACACGATTGCTGGTAATGTTCTGGTTGGCAGTTATTGTAACTTCAGCAATCAAGGCGGGCTTGTGAGTATGATTTAATGAGTCGTGTTTGACTGCTTGGAGTAGCACACGTAAATTTTTGTACTGAATTTTTAGGTGCATCCTAAAACTTCCATTGAAGATCAGGACGAATTGTCTTCACTCCTTCAAGTACCATTAGTGGTATGTGTAAACTTTACTTCAGTTTTCCATTTTTATCGGTCTGAAGCCTTCAAATTAAATTTACCTTACGTCATTATAGGCTGGTACAGTAAACAGAGGAAGTGAAATTATTGGCGGTGGCTTAGTCGTCAACGATTGGTGTGCATTTTGCGGCATGAACACCACGAGTACAGAGTTGTCAGTAATTGAGCGAGTATTCAGACTCAATGAGGCACAGCCATCAGCAATTGCAACGCAGATGCGTGCCTCACTCATTGAAAGGTATATCTTTTGTTTTACTCTACGTGAATGTATGAGGTACAGGAGTGGGAAATAACACAATTTAAAAAATTATTGCGAGGAGTACTAGAAATAAAAAACTGCTATGTCTGGTATTCCTGTCAGCAAGCTTCTGAAATGCGTATACAGTAGAACGAACCTGTTCAAAGGAAATATTTTCTAAAGTAATATCCTCTATAGTATAATGGCAGGTGCCAAGCCCGATGTGGGACATCTGTTAAATCTTATATACTTCCACAACCTGCCATTCAATAATTTCCACATTTGTTTTTATTGGTCCCACAACCTTCGCAAACTAATACAAGTCTGTAATGCAGAAAATTCGGCAAAATATCAGAGGTGGAGATAAATTTATCAAAATTGCCTCCCATAAATGCATGTAGACCTATTGGCAATATTTTGTGCCCTAAGAGATTGTCTAAGTTTCCCGGATGCCAAATTTATGGGAACGCCATGTTTATGGTTAATAATAGCAGTTTCCAACTAATAATCTCTCTAAATTTATATCCTGTACCAATGCATTCCCAAGTATATTAGTTTTAGACAGGTTCTACCGTGCATGTATTACACGAATTGTCTTCGAAACTTGTAAAATTCGGCAAATAATTATTTTTATTAATTTGTTTATTTTTGTTTTCAGTTTGACATAAATTGGTATTTTGTTTCAATCTGATATCAAAAACCCATTCCACATGTAAAGGAGTAATTGGATTGATTTTGGAACATTTCCGCCAATAATAAAAACAAAACAACGACTTTCCTATTTGAATATTACTCAAAACTTTCGTGGAGCGCTGTACATCACGTGATCTGTAGGAGGCGCTGAGCGCTGTTTATCCTATGGGCTTCTATTTATCTGAAATCTTTGTTGTTGTTTTTGAGCGGGAAAGAACGCTTTGGTTCGATGGCCGACTTTTACGAAGTAAGTTCATTTTTTTCTATCCTTATTGTTCAGTTATTATTGTTGGAAGTAGTCATAAATGTTATTTAGGCACTGACATGCTTGTTTTTTGATGGGAAGATGAGCTAAGAGCAGTACGCTGTTTTAGGCCTAACGTTCCTTCAAATCTTAACGTGCTTGAAAAGTTCTGTTTTAGGCCTAAGTAATAAAGTTGATTATTCCTCTTTCGACATTAGAGTTAAATATCTTGTTGCCTCATTGACTTACTATAGGTTTCAAATGTTAGATTTTACTTTGAGGCAATATTATATGTAGTAGTATGCTAATAAAGAGTTAACTGTCACTAGGCAAGTTTAACGGTTTACGTTGCTATAGCGACCAAATTGTTGGCTGGGAAATTAGTATTTTATATACAGGGTGATTCGAAGAGAGTGGTGTGTGGTGAAGAGAAATGGCGGGGAAACAGTTTGATCCCTCTCAAAACAACTAATATAAAAACTGTATACTTGCTGTTCAAATGTACAGTGGGTAAAATAAGTTTTGGCAAAGTACGACAAATGTCATATTATATAGTGTGTGTTACATAGGTTATAAAACAACAACAAAAACATTTGCAAAATAATAAGAACGACTTTAAAAAAAAAGGAGACGTTCAGAATGTCTCTTATTGCCAAAATTTCTTTAGATTGTGCAACACATCCGCATACCGTGGATAAAACAAGTATTGGCAAATGGTGTTTTTTCACAAAAAGTGTCACAGAAACAACTTACAAGTTAAACAAGTAAATATCACTAATAGGAAGTAAAGAAAGTAATCATGACAATTTCGTTTGTTTAAATTGACGTTGTTTATTATTTTAAATAAACTGCAAACAAGTGAAAAACTCGTGTCAAAAAGATATTGGCAATTTGAAAGTTAACCATATGTCTTTGTATTTCATGTCACCAATAGTATCAAAGCAACGAATATATCCATGTACATGTACAGTTGAACCTCCAAAATTGACCACCTCCCTATGTTGACCACATTTTAACTGATCAGATGGTCACCACATTAACTCAATGGAAAGTGACCTGTACATGTTGACCCCCTGCACCTCTGTATGTTGTATGTTGACCACTTGGACTAAGACACAGAGTAGTAATTTACTCTCTGTATGTTGGTCACCATGGTCTCAACGTGTAAAGTCATGGATGATTATATTTATTGGCTGATTGCAAAAGTTACACTGTACATCCTTGAACAGTAAAATGGAAGTACAGGCAGTTAATGCAGTTCACATAATTAAAATCCTGTCTCAGTACAAGCCTCGTTCCATGTGTTGACCACCTCCTATTGTTGGCCAGGTTCTGCTGTAGTTACAGTAAGTCTTTCAGCATTTCCTAACCAATTTGGACAGAGTCTTCAACAATGACGTACAAATCAAACGAGCTGACAATGTCATGTCAACCTACACATCACAATATCTGTTAGGAAATCAAGGGATAACTTATTGTACAACGGTTTGTTCACGGTATTGTTCACGGTTAGTATTGTTATAAAAACCATTTCAGAGCTCAGGACCAGTTCAAAATAAACGAAGAACAGGCTGTCCAAGAACATCCAATGCAACGAAAAATGTGATGTCGTTTGAAAATTACTGCTCAAAGTGGCACGTTTAACTACCAACAGACTCATACAGTAACTAGATAGAAATTCATAATCCCTTAAATAGAGCAAAGATGTCGTACATCGGAAATAATGAGTAATATGCCAACAATTTTTCAGTTGCTACACCAAATGACTTCTTCTAATCTTGACACTTAAACGGACAATTTTAAGCAGTAATTTTCGGATTTATACTCGCTTTCGTAACGACATCACATCTTTTTGCTGCATGTGGATATTCTTGGACGACCTGTTAATCGTTTATTTGAACTGGTCCTGTGCTCCTAAATGGTTTTTATAAGAGTACTAACTGTGAACAACAGTTTGTTTAACAATCAGCCAATTGTACTATAAGTTATCCCTCAGTTTTCTAGATATTGTGAAGACTAGGTTGACTAGGCTCGTTTAATTTGCATGTCATTGTTGAAGACTGTCCAAATTGGTTAACTAATGCAGAAAGACTTAGGCTACTGTAACTGCATGTATATGGATAAATTGGTTGTTTTTATACTCTTTATGACATGAAATGCAAAGATATATGCAAAACTTTCAAAAGGATTGTTAGATATTTTTTTTCATCGGTTTGTAGTAGCTCCTAAGTTATGATTTATTTAGTTTTACCCTCTGATCAGTATTTTGCTCTTGCATTGCTCACAATTAGCATAAATTAGAATGTCAACTAAATAATTTGAAACAGAGCTCAGGTGTGGATTTGGTAAATTATGAAGGACTGCACTTTTAGCCTTCAGGCTTCGCATCAAAAGTCTTTATGGTGTCTTTCTAAAAGGTGGAAGAGATCCTCGGAGCCCGTGTTAGCAAAGGACAGAAAGAATACCTTGTACGTTGGCTAGGATATGACGAGACTGAAGACACATGGGAACCTGAGGAGTCGTTGAGGGAAGATTGTAAGGAGGTGGTGGAGAAATATCTCGCCAGAAACACCCCAAAGATGGTAAACTCATGGTACACGTTTATTGGAAGTGATTTTTTAACTTCACAACTTGGTTTTCATCCAAAATCATTCGTTGGATTAGAACGACTATGCTGCAGATCGGTTAATCAGTACTCCAAAGAATCATGTAGGAGAAGAAAATGGACATAGGCTTACTTACAAGGTAATCTTATTCAGATTGGTTAGCAATATGAATCTGTAAGATCGGCATCCTTATTTGAAAGTCTTATTTGCATACGTACATGCCGATGATTTATTTTCAGGAAACTCCTAATTCCAAGCTGGAAATACCAACTAGAAATTACTCAGACGCTCTTCACGCCAGAAAGGAGCCTAAGAAGCCTCTGGATGACTCGTTGGAGAAACAAATCGAGAGGCTCACCTCAGAAAATGCAAAGAAAACGAATTCATTTTCTGAACGATACTTCATATGGCAGTTCTTTAGAGAGACATATTCACTGATCGTGTTTTTCTTTTGCTCTGTGTTACTTGTCTTATTTTTGGGGCCAGTTCTTCAGCCGTACCATGAGAAGAATACCTCTGAATGAGTTTCGTTTGATGATACATCTTGAGAAGTTAGTTATTTTTCGTTGGAATTGACAAAACGAATGTGTCTGTCATGTTCGGAATTGAATAAACGTGCCTGTTATTTCAATTCTGTACATGGCAGACTTTAAACTTGCTGATTACAGAGAATTATTATGGTTGAAATTATCAAGCTGAGAGGCTCTGCCATGTGCAGAATTGAAATAACAGTCAAGTTTATTTAATTACAAACATGACAGGCACTTTCTTTTTAGGATGGTAAAACCAGTAAACACCTATTATGGATTTCTATCAAATTGCAGATATATATCGAGGAAACTAGGAAATGCTGCAAGATCTGTTGCACTTATCTTAAAAAGTTCATGAAATCCATTAAAGGTGTTTTCTGGTTTTAAAATCCTAAAATAAGAACTAGTGAACTGTAATGATTGTCAGCTACTATTTGTTTTAAAATTCAGAACTTTAAAGAACTTGAGGCAGTAATAAGTAGCTGTACAAATTGGAGATTTTGCTACTTTCTTGTTCATTCATGACAATTACTAGTACTATAATTATTTAATGTGTTATGTTGCCAAATTTCTACATCACAGCTCTCACATTTTGGTTCTTTTAAACATTTTAATATGCGTTTGGATCTGAGCAAGAAAATCACTCCTGTCTTAAATTCAAGTTTTTAATTTGCGATAGGTCTAATGCTTACAAAAAAAGTTGCCAGTTTTAAGTGTACAAAACATTACAGTTTACTTTTCAGAAATATAATCAATGCAACAAAGGTAATTGGTAGATTTTATTCCCAGTTTTGCAGTGGATGTTTTCTACTCTGGTTGGTTGACAGTGTTCGCAATCAAAGTATTCATGCAGTTTTTCCTAAAAAAATAAACGTTTTCCATTAATTTCATATCTACTTTATTAGAGTACAGATTACAGAGGGCACATCTACCTGAAGCACTGACAGAGTCCGAGATAGTTCTTGCTCCTTGTCGCCGACACACCAGCCTATGCTAACGTGGAATGATGGATCCTAGCAAAACAATTAGGGGTATCTTTATTTTATACTTTAGAAAGTTCCTATAACTCATTTTTGCGAAATGAAAAATCCAAAATTAATCTATGCACTTAAAAAATATTATTATAGGAAGATTGAACGTACTTCGTAAAAAGTTGATAATTTGAATTCTGTAAGGCACTCATCGGTTTCCTTCACTATTTCACGCAGCTGCAAATCTCCTCCGTCAACTTGTAGACCAAGAAATGTCCTGACTCAACCATTTACAAAATAGATGAAAAAATTGTATTATTTTTAGATTTTGACATGTTGATACTTTCAGCATCCAGCTGATGTTATTTTACCTGGTCTTTTCATCATTCGTGTAGAACTTCAACGATTGAAAAGTGAGGAAAAAGCTAGATCCCAAAAACGAAAGAGTAATAGGTGAGATGTAATAACACAGTGCAGAAATTGAACTAGTAATGGTGTGTAGTACAATACCTTTTAAAATGTCGTAGCTTGTTTTTTAGCGATTGTGTAAAGATCTGTATCCAATGGTGCCTCAAAACTATTGTCTTTGAGAGGCTGATGTGGAGGTCATTCGTTCTAACTAATCCTGGTGAAAGCTTTAACAGCTGCTGAACCAAGTCGCCGCAGAAGCTCTCAGAATTAACTAAAAAAAGTTAAGTGTTATTAGAAATAAGCTGGCCATTTACAGCTCGATCATCTGTTGAAATGAAAAAGTTAGATATTGGCAATCGTGGGATTAACCTACGTTTCACGTAAATGTGGGTGGCCCAATTTCCTCTCTCGTGAGGGAAAGATCGCACTCTTCCACCATGATCCGCATCATCCAATGTTGTTAGCACATCGTTTGATTTCTCTTTAAACATGTTAATCAGCACTGTGGGCAAAGGAAGACGTCTTTCTGTTGCGGATGCCATCGACGTTACCTTTTTCGGTTGCTCATCAGATGGAATCGTACACATTCGTTTAGGAAATTTGTACACATCAGCTGTCTTCCGTTTTCCAACTTCATCATCGGTTCTCTCTTCATCTTGTCCTGCAGCGTCATCTTCGTCGCTCGAGGTATCGTACAAGCTGCCGATTTCGGCAAGGGCACCTATCATGGCAAGTTTATCAACAATTTTAATGTCAGGATTAAACTAATGCCGAGGTGTTTTGGAGAAGACATGACGACTCCCACCAAAAGTTGACAATGCCAACGTCGCATTTGTCAAAAGATGGTGGAGTCAGACATTTTGTCTGCATTCAACACCTAGTTTTCTGATGAATATATCAATGGGATTGATATATATATTTTGGCCATACAGTCAACTAGGATATAATTTACTGCAGTCTATTCAAAGATGATGCAATTCCATCGCAGTAATGTTCATAAATTCATAAAACCCCAAAATTACTTCAGATTAGGTCATACTGCAGTTGTATAATGTTCCCCCAGAGATGACATTTTCAATTTCCGTGACTTTTCCAGGTTTTAAATCAATTTCCCTGACCATGCAAACATGCAAAAATATGACATGCCAACGTAAGGAATGCTATATTTATTGCTTATTTCAACAGAATGGCTACTTTTGTATACTCTTTGTTTTTGTGCTAAAATCTGTTATAGATTTTGTTGAATTTCACGCTTTTCGAAGTAGGCCAATTTCAATTTTCCCTGAGTTTTCCAGGTCATTTCAATTTCCCTGATTTATCCAATTGAATCCCTGATGATCAAATTGAATTGAATTGAATCCAGGTTTTCCAGATCTGGGGGAAATATGTAATATTTCAAAAACGACTCATTTGAAAATGCAGTCTTTTCTTCAAGATTTATTTTCATTGAAACTAATTAGTTTCAATGGATTTTTTATGAACACAAGTTAGTGAACAGCAATCCCTCTTTGGCATCTAATTATTGTGTGAACCTGTGTTCAGTGACGTTAAAGCAAAAAATTCACTCCAAAACAGAGAAAATTAAACAAGTTCATCCCAACCTGACATATTTTGTGGAATGCCACTGTTTCTCAATGATGCATTTCAAAAGATATATTCCAAGTTCCAACACGCATCAGAGGGGTTTGGCATAAAATAACCTCCAGAAGGAAACTTAGCGACTCGTGTATATACAAACTATGGTTTATTCATAATTTAACATTAACCAAAACTAATACATTTTATATTTTACGCTATGATGTTACTAATTCAACGTTCTAGGCACTGTCATACTGTGTTGCAGACGATGCAACAACGGACTACTAGTGCTGCCACCTAGAACAAAATTCGCGGTTGCACATGCGCAAAGTTCGCTAACGGGAATTTTCGAATTCTTCAAAAAAGACAACAAGAAAGAGTGGGAGGTTCAATTCCATCTTCAACGATTTGTGAGAATATCGTTCATTTCAGATTTGGTATTCACCGAAATCTGGTGTGTAGTGTGATTGATTGCGGATCAGTGCCGATATGGATCCATTCACGCAGGTTAGCGAAAAGTCTTCATATTTGTGTTGAAAAATTTCGTCAAGCCGCGCTCGGTTTTCACCAATTTGAATTCGCCAACGGTTGGCATTTCCTGTTCTGATATCATAAAAGTTATTTTCTCGAAATATTTTTTACTAGTATTTCCATCTACATTTGAAACATTTAAAGTGTTTTCCATTGGTTTGATGTGTTAGAATCGTTCATTTGAGTTTACGCAGCTTTGTTAATAAAAACCGTGCGCGACCCACCCTCGCAAATTCAAATAAGGTTACGGTCCTGATGTGAACAATGGTAAATGTATTAATAATGCTGAAGACACACCTACCTAAAATCCTTTCTTGCAACAATAGCAAATACCGCGATGAAGTATTGCTGTGCATGCCCCACTTATGGAAAACGAAATTACTACTTATCGCGTTTTTCTTTAGTGCGACCTCAGCATTAGATATTTTCTTTTTCAACAAAGCAATAGGTAGCTGGAATTGACCCTTGGAATCATTTTGCTGGAAGTATCCAGATTTTGTAATGTTTATTCCTATGCCCTGCCCGAACTACAAAGGTCATATGGGGTTGTCCTTTGGTCCCTCATCCCCCAATAGTGCTCATCGCATTTCTAAGGCTGTGTCCATACCTATGAAGCGTTTCCCAGAAACATGGTTTTTGAAAACTGATTTCCTCAAAATGAATGCTCATTTCTAACAAGGAAACATTTGGGACTTTTTTCCTCAAGTATGTTTCCTTGCTAGAAATGTGGCACTGGAAACATTTTGAGGAAATAAGTTTCCAGGCCTCAATTTCATAATACGTGAGGAGTGAAGAATTGAGGATAAGGAGTGAAATGTGCACCTCAAAGATTCTGAGAACCTGGTTGATGAAGTAGAAATATTGGTATTATTTCACCTTCATCATACAGGTTGCCATAACCATTGAGGGGGTGGACAAGTACATCCTTTGGGTAGTGAGTATGTAGTTCTTTGGTTTTCAAAAACCCGATTGGTATATCACGTTTCGGTGGACTTTTCGTATTTACTTAGAAAATCGTCGAGCGTGCAAAGGCTAGGAAAGAATATCTCGATGCCCAGTTTGCCAAGATTCCCCAACCAGCACCACGGAAGAGGAGAAGCCCCTTGAAAGAAGAAAATGTTTCGTCAGACGACACTACGGCAATTCCAGAAAAAAATCAAAATAACGATGGTAGATTAAATTTTAGAACTCCTTGTTATTTTGCCAGCATTGATGTATTGAACTTATCTGATCACCATGACTATTTGTTAATTCTGTAGACGATTCTGTAGGGAAAAGGCAGTGCTTGGAGCCCCAGAACAAGCGTGAACCTAAAAGGGAATCACGGGGAAATGAATCCAAGGAGAACGTGCCCAAGATAACGTCTCAAACCAAACGTGGCCTAAAAGCACTGGCTCGCCTTCACAGTAATCAAGAAGGCGAGTAATCAGGGTGGTTTTTTTTTAATGATAAAGTAGCGAACAGAGCTAACTTCAATAGTTTTTCAGGCAGATGTAAGTGCTAAAACATGTTTGGCGATATTAAATGTTTCAGAATTTGCAGACCAAGAGGACGAGGAAGACTTGAGCGTCAAGCCAGTACCTCGCCATCAAACTTCGAATAAGCTCAGCTCACCGGTGGAGACTCCCGTTCCAAAAGATCGTATTAACCGCCTCGCTGCTTTGGCCAATAGCATCAACAAATGGGAAGACGACCTCCCTCAAGGACTATCGACGACGAGATCTTCTATTAGAACTAAGACTAATTCAACTCCCCCGCATACCAGTCGTGGGGCTTCATCTTCGCCCAAATCTGGAAAGGCACGTTCGTCTCCTGCAAAGCGAGTTACCGTCGCTGCTTCTGCTATTTCCCCATCCCGCACTGCCCCCAAACCTAACCTGGACGCACACAAATCTCCAGCTGCGGAAGTTGCTTCGTGTGGGAAGGTAGGGAGCTCCTCGTCGACGGCTTCTTCCTCAGCATCTTCCAAACGCCGTTCTTCTTCTTTCTCCACTTTATCCCCTCCCCACGCCAACAAGCGCCCATCTCAAAAGAATTCTCCCTCAGAAGTTCCACAGCAGAGTAGCAAAAGAGTTGTCTGGGATCAGGCCATTGTTGCCACTTTGGTACGTTTACTCCCGATTGTATATTTAGCTCTGTTCTCAGATGTTGTTAACCCTGATAATTAACACTAACTGGTGGTGGTATTGTTTTGGGATGGGTGTTGGTCGTCTACATCTGCATGATGTTCAGCTTTAAATATCTTTCCTGCATGTAAATCTGCTCATACTTTTAACGGTACAATGAAACATTTACATGGTGACTACGAACCTGGAAAACCTGGGTCCTCAGGGAATTTGGAATTTAAACCTGGAATTTCTTAGTATCGAAATTGTATTTTGTGTTTGTTCGTTATAATTCTGAGAAATCTGCACAAAAATGATTGGCCCGATAATCAATTCTATCATTCCTCTAAACTTCAGCATTTGCGCGTTAAGTTTTTCTAAGCTTGTTGCCTGCCACCCCCTAAATTAATCTTGCATTATGCAACATTGGTGTTTTAGTTTAAAAAAATTAAAATTGCCATCACTGTTGACTTTTGTTATTAATATTTTTGGAAACATTTTCGAGAGATTAACCTAAAATTCGTAATTTCTGGTAATTTTTTATTCAAGTTTCGTCTATGGCGTTAATTTCTGTCAATATTTATGTTTTTGCAATTTTCAAAAAAGGCTAGATTTGCATTATCGGTGATTTAGTTTTAAGAAGTTTTTCGAATAAATGTTCGTAAAATGCATCATTGGTAATACGTTTCTTTGGTAATGTTGCCTAAACACCTAAAATTTGAGATCTACGGTAATTTTTTCAAAAAAAAAAATTCACTTTCGGCGTTTGTGGCACACATTTAATCCTTAAAATAGATTTTTTGAACTTGGAAAAATTATAAAATGACGCTGGAAAACTCAGGAAATATTTTTAGTCGCCACGATTTATGGATGTTACATTCTTTCTCGCACTGTGGGTACTGTCAAGTACTCGTAACACTCGCTTCTTAATCTTCTTTTTTCTTTAGAAATTTGTTCATTTTCCAAATTAGCCTGCACATTGATTCCACTTCATAACGTATCTTAGTAGTTGTTTACAAGTGTGTTTTTCATAATGCTGGTTTTACATTTACAGCAAGCTCAGGGTTTTGTCCAGTCGCCTTCAAAATCCAAGCTGGAGTATAATTTCCGAAAGAAGCCTAAAGCAACTGAGGAAATATCTGACACAAAAGATGAGAGTGAGAGTGAAAGCGAATCTGAAAGTAGTAGTAGCAGTAGCAGCGAAGAAGATGTCGTGTTGCCGCCATCCTCACAAGCTCGGATGCGCGAGTCACTGAAAACTCCACCAAAGTCTGTATTGGTGCCTTCGATGAAATCCGTCAAAGAACTGGCCCAAAAATTCACCGGTCCCCCACCCACGCCCGTGAAACAGCCGCAGAGGGATCCTGCCGAACTTCCGCTATCAGCCAGAGTGGCCCTGTTTGAAAAAGAGGCTGCAAATGCATCTAATTCAAATTCGAACACGGCTCCAAAACGTCTCGTTTCTAGGATGTCCTTCAGCGAAAAGCAGGATAAGTGCAATGCTCCTGCTGTTAAACACCTCGACCCTCAGTCTGTTTCGCCGGTGAAGAAGATCGCCAAAATGTCGCCCGCCAAGGAAGCCAAGAAGACCTCTGCTAAGAAGGAAAAGAAATTGTCTTTGTCGAACGATGCTAACCCATCGCTTTCCCCATCCAAGGTTGGCGTGCACACGTTTCAGCTGCACCGTCAGCTGTTCGAACACGTAAGCGACGACTGGAAGGAGAACGAGATCAGCGCGAAGATCAGGGAGGAAAGGCAGAAGGACATGGAAGTGGTGCTCAACAGGTGGAGCCACAAAAACAAAGTGGCTGCGGTTGCCGCCACCAGCAGCGTGCACGGAGAAGGGCGCCTTGCTGCCGCGGCGTCGGTGCCAACACCATCTTCCACTAAAAAAGCGGAGGCAATCAAGCCTAAAGAACAGGTAGGATACGTCGCTAAATGTCTCGGAATGTCAGTTCTTTCCTGATGAAAAGGCTCGGCTCAATACCCGTCTTAAATTAATGGCGTGGAGCAGATGATAAATGTTGCTGTTTGGTGTAATTACAGGTTGCAAAATCCATTCCACCTCCGCCACCGCTTCCCGGACACGCCAATGTAGTGGTCAGGCAATCCTCAGCGGTCCCGGCTGCATCTGATTCACGGTTTGACCATAGCTCCAGCGACGAAGACATCGATGAGGCACCAGCTGGATATTTATGCGAGAGCGATTTAAGCGATAACGTTGCCAGTGATAGTTCAGAGCCAGATGAAGAAGATGCCATGCGGACCCTAGATGAAGCGATACCGGAGGTTCAGGCAGGAGATTTCTTAGACACAGACGATGAGGATGTTGATGATGATGATGATGTCGAAGATAATCCCGGTGACACCGACCTCGATTCTTCCATTCTTCAAGAGGCCTTCACGAGGGTTTCGCCGCTGAAAAACCCTGAGCCGAAACCCCCGCGTGCGCCGTTACCGAAAGTTTCTCCAGTACGCCAGGTGACTTTCACTATTTGCTCAGTTATGGAAGTACAGGGAAATTCAACAAATCAATAATACATTTCACATAGCCAGTTATCACAAAAATCAAGATCTGTTAAAGAATTTACTGTAATAATGAAATTGTCGATTTTTAAAACAAACTTCTTTGGCATGTCCTATTTTTGGAATTTTCATTGGTTAGGGAAACTAATTTTAAAACCTGGGTAAGTCAGGACAAATGGATTTACTTTCAAAAAGCTGAGGAAATTCAACAAATCTACAAAAACATTTCACATAGCTAGTATTGGATGATACAAAAATCAATAGACGACAAGAAGTTTTTGTGAAAGATAATGAAATTGCCGATATAGAAAAACTAATCTCATTTTTCCATTATGTATAATAGGCAATTTAGCAAAGCGAAATTTGTGAAATATCTGACTTACATGTGTACTCTCTTCTTAAAATTATTTTCGTTTGCTAGGTTCAACCTGCAATTCGCGTTTCTGACGACTATAATCAACGAGGCATGGAAGCCCCTCTCATGCATACAGTAAGCTTCTATCGCCGTCAGAAGGACACCATTCGATTGACTCCCGTTCGCACCATTGTCCGGCACCAAGAACTGGTTGCGTCCCCGCCAGAACCATCTCGCAGTGTGGAAGATAGTCCACGAGGCAGTAAGAGTGTGTGTACAATTCAGGATAAAATTAAGGCGAGTGCAAGTAGCTACATCTTGTAGTTGATATTCCAGAGCGAGCTGTAAATTTATGCAATATTTTTATTTAATTCCAGGATCTACAGGAAGAGGTGAACCGCGAGCAAGTCATCGTCAGTCAGGCTAGCCAGGCTCTTATTCTGTGTCGTTCTACGAGTGAATTTCACGGGTCGGCTGAGCAGATCGAAGGCGAAAGGCTGTTACTAATTGCCTGTATGTGCAAACTGCATTTTTTAGTGGTTCTCGACAAAACTTGGATCTGCTATATGTGTGTTTTATACTCAATTTTAGCTCAAAGATTAACTGCTTGTTTGAACGAGATAAAACGCTTGAAGACTGACGGAGCCATGGGTGGCGACCACACATCACCGACCTCGAAAGGATCGTTGTCCATCAGCGATATCAGGTTACCACTCAAGAAAGCGTTTCTGGAGGAAACTTCAAATGGAAGGAAAGGTTGGTAACTCGAACCCTTTACTCGAAAATCGCCCTCATGTAATTTTTTCTAATTGTTACGTCGTCCTGCTAATTCCAGGCGAGTTCGTCAGTTTTTTCTTGTGTTTGGTGAAGTTTCGCTCACTGGTGATTGCCACGCAAATGGTCTCCACGCACGACTGCATTTCTAACGGCGGCTTCGCGCTCCCCAATCTGATAAACATCCGGGACTTGAACCGCGATTTCAACGTGGTGGTCGAAGTGTACGGACTGCAAACAAAAAGGGAGAACATCACAAAGCAGCAGAAAACGTTGGCCAATAAAAAGGTATCGTTTCGTTTTGTAAGGTTTCACAGTTGTGTGTGGAAATGTTTGTGCCTTTGGTATCCTTGTAAAATATTCAAATTGTATGTGAAACTGATGTTGCCGAAACTTGCCATTAGTATTTGTGAAACGTTGACTCACAATTTACAAGAAACATCTGGTACATGTAAATGCAAAACTTGCCAGTAATGTTTCAGGAATTTTATATTCAAAATATCTGCTTCAAATTTTCCTATGGGCTTTTTGCTTTGCTTGTCAATTGCCAGAAACATGCAATGCAAATAAATGTAAAGCCACTTTTTCTATGAAGGAGAAAAGCAGGCTTGCCCTAACGCCGAAGAAGCGTCAATCCAAACGCGACTTACGCATGGCCTCACCTGCAATCCACGGAAGCGGCGGTTCGACCGCAACGTGTACGTCCAGTTTCGCTGTCGTTGGTTTTGCCACCATCAACCTGAAAACGCTGCAGCGAAAAAGCTGGGGCCTGGAAAAGGTAAACTGACATGATGACTGATTCTGATTGTTTCTCCTGCAAATTCTGAAAGGTTTATTTTCCACCTGTCCATACAGTGCCCACACACTTCTCCTCTCGAGGGCAACATCCTCATGAAGGTACAGTGCCATACGGACGCGATCACGTCCGAGGAAGATGGATTTTTGGTAAGTTGTACTCTGCAATTGGCTCAAAGTCATAATCATAACAACTAGCATCAGTTTTCACATCATTATTATGCTTGAAAAAAACGCTATTTTGAATCCCTTATCAAGTTAAAATGCTGTTAGTTTCTTTATTGTTAGCACATATGCGTCAACTTTGTTTCTTCTTTTTACAGACAATGTTTGAAGATGTTGGTGGTTTTGGTGCTTGGCATCGTCGGTGGTTTAATCTGTCCACGCGCTACATGTCTTACTGGAAGTATCCAGACGATGTTAAAAGAAAGGTAAGGCAACTTTAATGTGTTTTATGTAAATGAGAATATTGGTTTTCTACGTATTGTTACAAACATTCTTTCTCTTAGGATCCAATAGGTACCATTGATCTTTGCGAGTGCATCACGCCCGAGGTTGGCTTGGTGTCCCGTGACGTCTGCGCTCGGCCTCACACTTTCATGCTCTTAACTGTGAAACCACCCTCCAAAAATGACGAAAACACACTGGTTTCTCAGAGCTACAGCTCTTACACCGTGAACAAGTAAGGATTTAATGCTGTGGTAAAAATCATATTGTTCGTAGAGTCTTTAGATTGTTGACGATATGTGGTTTTTCGTTTAAGGATTTTGCTGTCTGCCGATACCAAGGAGGAACGAATTTCATGGTGTCATCATTTAAACCGTGCGATCGACAATGTCAGGTCCTGGGATCCGGAGGCCTTGCGACCAATCCCCAGCGACTCTACGGCTTCGAATTAAATCTCACAAACCGATTATTAGTTAGTTTTCAGAAACTTAGTTACTACGACAATGCTATTCGTTTACGAAGCTAGGGAACTCAATTATTATTCGTCTTATTATATTGTGTATTTTATAATTTTTTTTAGCAAAAGTTGCGACTCAGAAGAGACATGATGTATACTGTAAGGACATGTCAGTAATAATTGATTTTTAATGAAATATGCTAAATTATGCTAATCACGCTTCGGGGTGGCTTATAGATGGCTCATTTTTACTACTTAATTTTTATTAAAGGCGCGTTGTAAAATACAAGACAAGGCTGTGTTCGAAAATGATTATTCGGTTGCTTTATCAAGTTTCACCTTTTCTCGAGGTAATATGAATTTATTATAGTAGGACTAGTGCGGATCTAGAGATGTTTAAAGGGTTTATCCAGACCTGAAAAACCTGGAAAAGGCAAGGAAAATTACTAATTGAAAAAGTCAGGGAAATTAAGCAAATCAAGAATGCATTTTAGTTTTCTACATACAAATCAAGAGATGACATGCAATTTTGAGAGAGAAATTATTAGTGAATTTGTAAATTAAAAAAATAAATTTACAGTTTATATATGAAAATTTGTGTTCTATATTCTGTTTAAATAATAATATAGCATACCTTGTATCAGAAAATCCCTTTTATATCATTTCTTATAGCATTCCTTACATTGCCATGTCATACTTTTTGCATTTTTCAGTGGTCAGGAAAACTTGCTTTAAAATCTGAAAATCAGCAAAAATGGATTTATTTTCAGAAGGTCAGGGCAATTCTGTGACATTTATTATTGATTTGTTTACATATCCAGTTATTGGTTAAACCGTAAAAAATCAATTCAATTCAATTTCAATTCAACTCAGTACCCTACAATCAGTAAATGAATACCATGTGGTAGGGGGGTGTAATCCA